>ML179056.1:130860-198060 GCA_004369135.1 Dendrothele bispora CBS 962.96 | reverse complement strand
TGCAAGTACAAATAAGAACGACGAAAATTCACTAATCAACTTGTATCGACTGCACGGAATTGGAAAGTGGAAAGTAAGCCGTAATTCTTCACCACATTAAAACACTTCTTCGATATCTTCACGAATCAAAGATTCTACCACTGGGGACCGAGGTTTCACAGTAACGGTGAAAAAGGGCGGCATGCTGTTCAGAACGAGTATCAGCAAATAGCCTTCTCTCGGAATGAATCAAGATGAATACTGGCCTTACTGGCCGCTGCGTATACTTGTCGTTGATGCCAACGGGATCGATAGGCTTTCCATCCGCATCAACAGGATTGGTAATATCAAATGTAGCTAGCAAGGATGCAGCGGTGAGCCACAGCATTTCATGAGCGAGATCTAGAAGAACGGTAAGGTCGAGCAAAGTGTGCACGTTGAATCTAATTATGCCCACCTTTTCCAGGACAGATTCGGCGTCCCCATCCAAAAGCGGTGTCGTAAAGGTAATAATTCTTCGTGGAATCCACTTGCCCTTCCTGATTGAGGAACCTTTCTGGGATAAATTCGTCGATATTTGGGCCGTAGATCTCTTCTTCCCGAAGAAGAGCCCAGAGGTTGCCGAACACCATCGTTCCTTCGATATATCATTACATCATTAATTCCGACATACAGTGAAGAGATAGCAAGCATACCCTTGGGAATAAAATGACCTTCGTTAACATCGTCTGTTCTCGTGACATGTGGTACGCCAAGAGGAGTAATAGGACTGTAGCGGAAGATTTCATTGACTATAGCATCAACATAAGGGATCGTGTTCCAGTCTTCGAAGGTGGGGAGTCGACCGTTCAACACATTGTCCAGAGCGGCTTGGCCTTTGCGTTGAACCTCCGGATGGAGAGCGATTAGAAGGATATAAGACCAGATGGCTGCATTTGTCTGAAACAAATAGTGAGTGATAAGAACTGAAATCAGAGTAACTTTGGAATGATTCATGTCTGCGGCTCCGAGATATACGTTTCCCAGACTGGCTGCTAACTCGTTCATTTTTCGAACTTTGACCTCGGAGGAATCCGGACCAGATTGAATCGCATCGATGAAATGGGCTGCGAGTGAGGGTTTAGCTGTTCCCTTGGCCTAAAAAAATTCATACATGCTCGTGCTTGAGATTAATAAGAACCTACCATCTGATCCTGAACATGTTGAAATGGCAGCTCTCGGGCATCTGCGAAATGTTGGCGAGCATCCAGAGCAGTCTTTTTGAACGTAGCTCCCGGGAACCATGCAGGCAAATATTTGAGCCAAGGGAAGACATCGGCTAATTAGAGAATCGTCGTAAGTCTGTTGTAAATATCAGGAAACCGCGCAAGTACCAATATATTTATCTCGCTGGTTTGGTTCTGATACCAATATGACCAGGTTGTTACTACGCTTGATGTAAGGTTCTTCTGCTGATTGAGGCGTAATTCCATACGAGGAAGACAGGATAAAGTCTCCAGTCATTCTGCAGACATTAGAATCTGGGTTTTCAAATTATACAACGTCAAGTACTCACAGTCGAACATGTTTGTCGTAGTCAGACGATCCGTCAAGTAAGCGGCGAAGGAGGCGTCGAACGGCTTGTACTTGGTTGGGTCGAACAATTTCCTTCGTGGTCGTGAGCTGATGAAAGATCTTTCGGGTCACTAGTGGTAGAAACACTGAGGATATAAAAATCTAAAGTTTGGAAGGTCGAGACCGAACCTTTGAATCGTTCATTGTATTTCATGAAAGGTAGTAGCGAATCGCCTCCCATCCTGTAAACGAGCGACATTAGAACGAAGAAGGAACGGAAACGGGCGCTTTACATCTCGTTCAACATAACTGCCCGCGGCCTGTTTGGAGATCAAGGGTCAGAACCCAATGAGGGTAAACTCGGATTCGGGACCGACCTATCAGTATAAATAGTCGAACGCTTCGCCAAAAGCTCCTGCACGTCTTTGATATGATTAAAAACGAGCATCGATGCGCCGGGAATTTGAAGGCTGACTGCTCGGGATGCTAAACGATTACTGCAGTTCAATAATTTGGAAGATATGGGAAGTGAAACTCACCACACTGTCGACCCCAGTCACGAAATGCTTTTCCAGGATGTTTCAAGAGTGGTTGAGTAGAACGAAGGTCCAGTAAATTTCCGATGATTGGCCATCCACGCGGTCCCGGATAAGTACTTTTATCGGCGCGTTGCTTGAAAACGACGATAAGAAAGAGAAGTGCGATACCAGAGGCTGCTCCCCATGCTAAAGAGATGTCTGACATGATGAACAGGGGGTTCGTCAATATATACCCTCAAATCTCCAAATTCCGAGTTCTTATACTAATCGCGATCGCTATTGAATCTTTGCAAAAATGAAATCCCACACCACGTGTTTACATGGGTGGCTTTGAAGCCACCACGACGTTAAGGCCATCCCTGACATATGCGGGTTCAGTGGAATGACTTCCCGCAATGATTATCTGTACGGAGGTCTGCGGATGTATTGGTAGGGTGGCAAGTGAAATTTAAAATGGGCGGAAGTTGACAAGATTTTGGTTTAGGGAGGGAGGGTAGGACCGCAGATGCAGAAAAAACCTCGGCTTTAGTCAGTTACTGACTTCTTGTACATAAGAGTTTGGGACACATCTGCACGAAATGATCCTATAGATGGACTGTTTGCCGAACAAGCGAATTCGATTTTTGTGCTCTTTCTAAACCACAAATGCTGCTGCACAAAAATTCGGCTAATTTCGCTTAGCACTCTTCTGCCTGATCACATTCAGGTTTTAGTGCAGAATGAGGTTGTACATGGTAGTTGCACAGCCACCGGCGCGAGTAGGTCCTCCCAAAGTTGGTCTCGTAGTAGGTTGCATAAATGTCTTATTATGCAACATTTGGTTGTTTTTATACTCACTTTTCGCACAAAAATAACCGCTGTAGGGCCTGCTTGCGTGGCACCGCCCGCTACCTCAACGCTTCAACCACACCAACCCAAACTTAATATGGCAATACTTTCTTTGTATGAGCCAAAAAGCATATCATCACATTCAAAAACGTAACGTAAACAACCATGATGTCCCCCCACTAGTTACAACAGCAGTCCTCAATATGAGCTAAAAAGACCATTCACCAAAAACCGCAAAGCAAACAACATTTATTGTTTTACCAACAAGGAGATGTGTTTTGCCGCTAACACCTTGACCACAGGGTTCTCCAATGCCTCTAGGACCTGCCCTCGTTCTTCACCGGAAATATAGTCCTCCCAGTCCAATAATACGTTTAAATTCTCACTAGACAATGCAACGCATTCGATCTGTCAACAAAGAGCTCAATATCAATTTTCACCCTCTAACGAAATCACCTTTGGAATTTTTCCCACCAGCTGGACAGTATCCAAAATTTCCCCCTTCACAATCAAGCAAAAATGTGTCATGTGTTCGACTGACTTCAACGTTGTCCTACGTTGTCCAATGCAGCTACTAGCCGTCGGGTCCCCACTGTAAAGTTGTCACGATGTTCCTTTTTCAATCTTCCGCGTGCATTACAAGTGATCTCAAGCACGTCCAAAAGGCCAGTCCTTTAACGATACAAGAGCAAATCATCAAAAGACCTATTCAAAACCAAACAACAACTGCCCTAACATTGTCCACCAAACCAGAGTCTTTTATCGGACGAGCAACGCAACAAACCACCCAATCACGAAGTTCGTTCACGACGAAAGAAATTGAAGAACGTGACTCTCCATCAATCGTAACAGACCAAGAATTTGCGCACAGGCGTTCATAACCTTCGTTAGACGCCCGAATACATCCCTGACCCGTCAAGGGACGCACTTAACAGAATCGGTCACCCACATATCTGATCCCTTGATTCAGTTCACTTTCAAAGGCAAAGAAATCAGTATACACTGGTAGCGCTAGCATCTCCCAACCACGTGCACGATATTTTGACAAAGCTCTCCCAGCATTCCTGCCTTGTGATTCGTGAACCGTTTATCAAGGCCACTCGATGAGCAAGTGTCGAAACAGGAGGGACACCACATAGTCACGCGTCGCGAAATTCATAACACATGGGCGGACCACTGGGCCACGATCTTACGGACCGGGACCAAAAATGCATTTGTCTGCCAAAACGTGCAAACGGGAACCGCACAATAAGACCCACTACTTAAGGTAGCGGGAATGACTATGGAGTTTTTCCTGATGTGATGGCCATCTTCTTTAATGATGCTTATAGTATGAAAAGCAGACAAGATCTATTATTGTAAAAATTAACCGGTGTAGGGCCTGCTGGCACGGCACTGCCCGCTACCTCACTCACTTCCACCATCATTGGACAACCAATACGGTAGGACCCATGCTTATCCTGCAAGACCTTTAAGCGAAAGTTCGGACAAAAAATTTTTGTTTGGACCAAAATGTCTGCTCAAAGTTCGGACAAAACACGCCTTCAGATAAAATCTGTTTGATCTACATTCGGACATTATGACCCAGAGGTGATCCAGGTTTGTTCCGAGTTCGGACATTGGCTTACATGGGCTTACGTTCCAATTACATTCTGTCATTGTTCTCGTTCTTACTACATGCGTGCCCCAGTTGTAGACAAGCATCAGGAAAATGTTACCTGGATAATGATTGTGATATTACCGAGAACTTACCCGAACTTACTGTTAATATCAGTTAATTAATGACATTAATGGCCTTAACATTGTTAGTAAATATTACCGGAAACTTCGCCAGTCCCCTTTACACATTATCAGTTATTACTGATACATTAGCACTATCTTACATATCCTGTAACAGTACCATATGACAATATCAACACAATTAGCCTCACATTTGCAACATTAAAGACCAAATACGGGTGCAATCACTCATTTCATTCAGTACAAAAATGTAAAAAAAATGGTACAGTACTATAAAAATCTACTTTACAGTCACAGATTTCAGGTATACAAAAGTCGTGCTTCATTCCAGCAGAGCAAAGATCACTTCAACAAAAAATGAGTCAGTCGGCTCAGGGTCAACACATAGATAAACATACAAATTGCACGGAGCCGTAATTGTTTCTTACAGGGACTTGGACCTACGACCGACCTAGGACAGAGTGAGGATGAGATCAAAAGTCAACATGCATTGAAGGAGAACGTACATAGTGAAACAGCTCCAGCAATGAGCAGCGACAGCCCACCAATGAGGACACTGCTGTCATATGTGTCAAGTGGAAGAGATAAAGAGAGGTAATAGGGCCCGGGGGCAAACATACATTCAGTCTGCCTACAGAGGACGCGATGACTGGAGTGGAAGTGAGGGCGAGTTTGGAGTGTGCTTGAGCTTGCACAGAGCCTATGACAGAGTGTCAAAGCTGTTGAGTGAGTTGTGACCCCAGAGGTACCATAGACTCAGACACTATCACAGGGGATGTATACGCTGAGGAGACAAACAATGGTGAGTATATGCGCAATTACCAAGACACAGAAGGAACGCACTTGGTCGGTACATAATGACATCCTGATAAGGACTATCACTGTATACTAATAGGCTACAATAAAGGAGGGGAGATTATGATACACAAGAGGACAGTGGGAGTGGTCAAAGAAGTAGAGAAGAAGGAAGTACGAGTCGCGAGTTGAACCAAAGTCACGAAATTATTTAATCTCCGCTCAAATAAGATCACATGTCAAGGAAGGAATGATCGCGGTCACGGCGGTCACGCATACACAGCCACTTCTGCTATAGAAGCGTTGCCTTACACAGCACAACTCCTTCGATATGAACTTGTCAATAGACCGTATCTGCAATGGGAATTTGACCGTTTTTAAACTTTACTGAATTGGTTTTGTATTGTTGGAGCTTTCATTTTTCCCATTGCAGATATGGTCTAATAGGCAAATATTTTGTATGATTCCCTTCCCTTCATATTGATCTCTCATGGTATTCCTAGTAGTATTACCTGATACTTGTATAAACTTATTCATATGTGTTTGTATCTTATCATCAGAAGAAATTCCTGAAGACAATATGGATTTTGTCCAGCCATGGCAGCAACTCAGTCTGAGAAACATCTAACTTGCAAATTTTTCATCTGTGCTGGACTGGCTGTAGTGATCAATTAAGTACTTATCTCCCATGTTTTTGTACTGATAAACAGTAAAAGGATTGCAAAAATTTTACAGAAAGTTTACAGTATTTGTTGTCACAAGTATTGTTAGCTTCCTGATATTGTACACAATATTAAATGTTTGAATATTAATCTCAGATAGTAACATGTAAGACTGCTAATTTTCTGTGCTTTAGAGAATTTCAACTAATTTTAACTAATGTATGAGACATTATCCTCTTTAACAAGGTTATCAGTAATTTCTGATAACTTATTGTTACATTATCCAGGTACTGTTTTCCTGATGAGTATGGTAATAATTCCTAGTTCAACGAAGGTCACCAGTGTTCAAAATAGAATAGTACAGTATTGTTGATTATTAGGATAATCTGAACTTTCTCAAGCGTAACCCTTCGCAATCCTCTACAGATGTTAGAGCTTTGAACAAGAGAAAAAAGACCAGGAAGGGTGTAAATGAGGTTGTAGAAGATATAGAAGACGAAGTTGATGAAACTTACCATTAGAGTTACTTTAAGCTCTGTACAAGGTTGTAGAGCATCTATAGTGGCAAAAATGAATGAATGTATGTCTGAGCAAAAGTTCGGACAAATTTTTTTTGGTCGAGGTCAGTGCCGAAGTTCGGACAGGATTTCAGAAGGGGTCACTCGGAAAAGTTCGGACAAATTTTTGAAAAAGTAAGTTTTTCAGATCAAACCTCTGATCGCATAAGCATGGGTCCTGATACGGTCTTATAATCAAGCCAGAAGCATGGCTGTACCTCTCTTCAATACTCCTAATGTAAACGAAACTATCAGGCTTAATGAAACCTCCGAGTCGTTCTACTCTTTTTCTTTCTCAATCAGTTCAGCAAATAAGTTGACGTTCGTCTTTTATGCTTGGTCCGCAATCCTCGATGTCAACGCCACTACTAGACTCAAGCTAAATTGAAAATACCCTTAACTTTGGCTTGCTATCTTCTCTCTTTCCGTTATTTAATATTTTCAATGCTCTCGATGTCAACGGTACTACTAGGCTAAGGAAACCTCGTTCAATCCTTTCTCTCCTTCAATTAGTCTCGCAAACAACTTGACGCATATCTTTTAGCTTTGGTCTTTTAATTTTATTTAATATTAACAGTACTCCTGATGTGCTATTCCACCCTCATATTAGCTACTTACATATACTAATATGCTTCAGAAATCCCTGTTTGGAAATACCTTCCTTTCCAATCTGATGACATGTGTATAATCATCGTTGTTGAGGGCTATCCTCCATCGTGACTTATCTTCTGAATTTTGCTCGCTGTCCTACTCCCCCTTAACGTTATTCAAAAATTTCAATACTCTTGACGTCCACAATATTACTAGGCTAAGGAATCACCGTTTGATCCTCTCTCAATCAGTTTCATAGACAATTTGACATATGTCGCTTGACTGATAAGGGCTTCAACCGTGAAGGTAACGGCTCTCAAGTTATTGACTTTGATGGTAAGGGGGATTGAGTCAGTGTGTCACCAGATACAGTGAAACTTTTATAAACCTAAAGTTAAGTTGTCAGATCGTGTTTTACAAAAGTGACTGATTAGCGGTGGGGACTGGCCTACTAGTCCGGGAACTGCTTAAAACCGGGGGGGGGCTCCGGAGCCGAGGTCTCGCTACTCGGCACACCTCCTACATGACTGGCGGCACCGCATTCAGCACATTTTGTGACAGAGCATTCAACTTTTATAAAAGCGGTAATCTGCTGTGTGGAACTAGACAACACCAAAACAAACACCACAAAAGTGAGTCTGTATAGGTATACGATCTAGCAAGTTTTTGTATGTGAGTTGAAAGGACAGAACCCTTCAAGGTCTTTGTAGCGATATAGGTAGTAGGTAAGTTCAAAGTTTCGAGTGTGAGGATGTGGGTGCAAATATAAGCAGTCAATGGGTCAATGGTTCAAGTTCAATGGCAACAATATGGATCAAACAAATGGTCAAATAACAAGATCACAATGGCAAAGTTCAAATAACAAACAAGTCAATCAAAGATCAAATAACACAATATGTCCAATCAATATAGGGTGCTGAACCTGAAGGTAACAGACTTTGAATGCGATTTTAAGGTTTAGACGTTCTTGGAACTACAAATGGTCTGATCAAGCAGGATACTTATATCCCCGGGAATGACCAAAATCACAGCTGCGTTGTCCACAGTACTAATCTGCTTTCTCTACGCCAATCCTGAACCCTATTTATACTACTGTAAATAAGAAACTATTAACTTGAGAGTCCGACAAAATATAATAAAAGAAACTATTTAAATGTCCTTGTCCGTGCGCTAGTACCAAAACTGGGTATAGTCCTACTCGATATAGTACTCGGTCCGTGTATAATACTACATTGTTTCAGAATATTCACTTTCTACGTTATAGTCGATCTTACTCGATCGCAACCGTTCAACCGTTCTTCACATTTGATTCTTTGGGTCACGATATCGGAACTTACGGTCGCCCGTTCTACAGCTTTGCGTCCGAGTTATGTTATTCTCGATCTCCGCAATGTATCAGTAAGACGTCGATCCATTCTAGACTCCAATATCTACAGCTTTTACCCCTCGATCAAGGTGGCAACTCTGTTGTACCCTTTATGTCGTCAATCATTGCCAATCTAGTGGATGTTTTACATGGGTAGGTGGTTTTTATACACCTCCACGATCGGTCCTTCTAGATTTCCATCGATCACTATTTGCATGGTTACTCCTAGCCCAGACGTAGTCTGTGATCAGTAAGTAGCTCGCTATGTGGCGCACTTTGTGGCAACTCGGCTTCAAGCCGAAGGTTCGATTCCCGTTCATAACATTTCCCCTTCCCTTAGGATCGTGACAATATATACAAGTCGAGCGTCCGATAAGCTGTTCCTCCCGATATCGGTAGTCACCAACATCAGTCCCAAGTCATTATCGAAGGTTTTTACAATCTCGAGACTAGCATAGGCCATAATAACTTTGAATCAATAATAATCCGAAGTCATTTCACCATATCTAGCTTTAGTAGCTATATCGCACTTTGACTGACAGCTCAGGGCTCACTACAGTCCTTATATTCCCCTTATAAGATACAATATCGGCACTCGTAGTCGCAATATTGATACTTAAAATGCGAGAATTTTTGCACGGCGTATTAGCGGCATTTATTTATAAAAGCTGATGATATTTTTTATATCAGATTGGAGAGAGGGGAGGGGCAGTAAAGACAAAAAGTGACAGGTGAAATTTGTAAAAACAGGGTCTACTTTTATAAAATGATTGAAAACTCTACTGAATCTACTTGCAGCCTTGGAGCTGAACCAGGAGCCTCGTTGGTCTTTGACGGGTTGATGATTGTTTCACCACATTGCCTGTGCTGGACAGAGTGAAAGCTGATCTCTAGAGTAGGGATTGGATCCAAATAAATGACTTGATTCCAAGCCATATTCAGCTACACTTTGGAGAGAAAAGAGGGGGATTAACGTCAACTTTCATGAAAGAACAGGTATGATTTGTAAAAGAAGGCACAACTTTTATAAAATATACTTAAGGCTCTCCAAGCCCTTCAAACGCAGCCTTGGATTCGAACCAAGAGCCTCTTGCTTCATGACCTCGAAGCCAAAGAGGTGGTGACCGTTTCACCACGTCGCCCATGCTGGAAAGTAGGGATGGGATCCCAATAAGTAACGTGCTGGAGAGAAGTAGGGATGGGATCCCAATAAGTAATGTGATTCCGGGCCATATTCATCTGCGCTACACTTTGGAGAGAAAAGAGGCATCAACTTTCATAAAAGTGTGATTTGTAAAAGTCGGCTCATCTTTTATAAAATAGAGTTGAAAAAAATCATGACTTTTGTATAACCAAAAAGGCACATCTTGAAGAAAGGCAGGCTTGGATTCGAACCAAGGACCTCTTGCTTTGTCACCTAGAAGACCAAAGAGGGGATGACTGTTTCACCACGTTGCCAGTGCTGGAGAGAGTGAAAGCCAATCTCTAGAGTAGGGATGGGATAATAAGTAACTTGATTCCAGGTCATCTGCACTACACTTCGGAGAGAAAAGAGTAACGTCAACTTTCATAAAAGTGACAAGTGTGATTTGTGAAAATTGGCTCATCTTTTATAAAATAGAGTTGAAAAAACACCGCGACTTTTATAAAAAAAATCCAAGCACTCCTTGAATAGGCAGCCTTGGATTCGAACCAAGAGCCTCTGGCTTCATGACCTCGAAGACCAAAGAGGGGATGACCGTTTCACCATGTTGCCCTGCCGGAGAGAGTGAAAGCTGTTCTCTAGAGTAGGGATGGGATCTAAATAAGTAACTTGATTCCAGACCATATTCATCTGCGCTACACTTTGGAGAGAAAAGAGGGGCAGTAACATCGACTTTCATGACACTTGGATTTGTAAAAATCGGCTCATTTTTTATAAAATAGAGTTGAAAAAAACCACGACTTTTATAAAAGACGTAAAGCACCACAACTCCTTCAAATGCATAGGCAGCCTTGGATTCTTTGTGACCTCGAAGACCAAAGAGGGGATGACCGTTTCACCACGTTGCCAGTGCTGGAGAGAGTGAAAGCCGATCTCTAGAGTAGGGATGGGATTGATTCCACGCCATATTCATCTACGCTACACTTGGAGAGAAAAGAGGGGCAGTAACAAGCTCCCTTTAGCAATAGGCAGCCTTGGATTCACCTCTTGCTTCGTGACCTCAAAGAGCAAAGAGGTGATGACCGTTTCACCATGTTGCCCGTGCCGGAGAGAGTGAAAGCTGATCTCTAGAGTAGCGATGGGATGAAAAAAACCCCGACTTTTATAGTAGTAGGCAGCCTTGGATTCGAACCAAGAGCCTCTTGCTTTGTGACCTTGAAGATCAAAGAGGTGATGACCGTTTCACCACATTGCCCGTGCCGGGGAGAGTGAAAGCTGATCTCTAGAGTAGCGATGGGATCCAAATAGATAACATGATCACGGGCCACGCTAAAGATCCAAACTCCAGTCCTACACCAGAGGGGCAGTACCGTCAACTTTTAAAAAAAGGACAGGTGTGATTTGTAAAAGCAGGCTCAACTTTTATGAAATAGAGTGAAAAAAAATCCCAACTTTTATAAAAAAGACTTAAGACGCTCCAAGCTATCCTCAATTGGGCAGGCTTGGATTCGAACCAAGAGCCTCTTGTGACCTCGAAGACCAGAGAGGTGATGACCGTTTCACCACGTTGCCCATGCTCGAGAGAGTGAAAGCTGATCTCCAGAGTAGCGATGGGATCCAAATAGATAACATGATTCTGGGCCATATTCATCTGCGCTAAAGATCTAAGCTCCAGTCCTACACCCTTGAGAGAAAAGAGGGGCAGTAACGTCAACTTTCAAAAAAAGTGACAGGTGTGATTTGTAAAAGCAGGCTCAACTTTTATGAAATAGAGTTGAGAAAAAATCCTGACTTTTATAAAAAAGACTTCAGACTCTCTCATGGGCAGGCTTGGATTTGAACCAAGAGCCTCTTGCTTCGTGACCTTGAAGACCAAAGAGGTGATGACCGTTTCACCACGTTGCCAGTGGTAGACAAAGTGAAAGCTGATCTGTGGACTAGGGATGGGATCCAATGGGGAGAGAAGAGGGGTAACGTCAGCTTTCATAAAAGTTACAGGTGTGATTTGTGAAAGTAGGCGCAACTTTTATAAAAAGAGCCTCTTTAAACATTACTCATACAGGCAGCCTTGGATTCGAACCAAGAGCCTCTTTCTTCGTGACCTCGAAGAACGAAGAGGTGATGACCGTTTCACCATGTTGCCCGTGCTGGATCTAGTGAAACCTGATCTCTAGAGTGGGGATGGGATCCAAATAGATAACATGATTCCGGGCCATATTTATCTCACTAGAGATCCAAGTTAGTCCTACACTTTGGAGAGAAAAGAGGGGTAGTAACGTCAACTTTCATGAAAGTGACAGGTGCGATTTGTAAAAATACGCTCAACTTTTATAAAATAGAGGTGAAAAATTTGAGACTTGCTGTCTTTTTTCAATGGGCAGGCTTGGATTCGAACCAAGACCCTCTTTGTTTGTGCTCTTAAAGGCTAAAGAGGTGATGACCGTTTCACCACATTGCCGTGCTGGAGGGTGTGAAGGCTGATCTCTAGAGTAGGGATGGTAACGTCAACTTTCATAAGTGTGATTTGTAAAAGTAGGGTCGGCTTTATAAAATGGACCTGATAAATCTACGTGCCTTAGACCACTTCACTGATTTGCCCGCACGGGACCAGTTCCCCCCCCCCCCCTCTTCTAACGCAAGAAAAACCCGTTGAACAAACTCGATAAGCACAATCTTGGATTCGAACCAAGAGGCTCCTCCTTCATGACTGGGACGACCGAACACGAAGGAGAAAACTGTTTAAAAAAAAACAGGGGGTATCGATGTAGTAGGCAGCCTTGGATTTGAAGCATGGTTATGTAGTAGGCAGCCTTGGATTTGAAGCATGGTTCAGCGGGAACGATATCGCTAGGACAGGTTGGACATGTTTGATAAATGGGTTCTCCTCCTTTAAGTCGTCAGTAGACTCATAGAGGTTCATTCCAGAAAAAGAGAACGAGAAAGCTTGGAGGGCTGGGAAGATCCCATTAGAGGACGGGAAAATATACAGAAACGGTCCGATGTCTCGAGCTTATACAAACTCATCAGACAGCATCTATAAAAGCTATTGGATTTTTTTTTTCATGATTGAGAAAATCCAACATGACATGACTTATCTGCAAACGGATTACAAAACGGATGCTTCTCGACTGGAACGTGGTCATGGGTGTGAAGACTATCGAATAATATGTCCAAGTGTGGTTGAGGAGTGATTCGTCGGGCTCCTTCTGGCGAGTATTCTGGGCTAAAGATGACAAGACATTATTAGTAAACGTTCCAAAAGAATTTCTATGAGACTCACTGATCCACACAGACCCTGGCTTTGGGCCACCAGGGATCAAGTAATACTTGTAATTCTGTCCAGCTTTGCCTGTAGAACCAACAGCTGTGTTGAGAGTTGGGGAGCACCCAAGAAACTGAGCAACGTCTATTTCAGACATGATGGTGAAAGGTGGAAAAAGAGACGTGCTGGCAGTTAGTTTCACACAGACATTAGCCAAAACGTCATTTTTATAAAAGTGAGAGATAATTACTAAAATGTTGAACTGCATTCAACTTGCCACCAGACGAGAACGAGTCAGATTCCAATCAGCTAGTGATCAGTGTCCTTCCTTTACAGTTTTTTTTAAGAGATAAAATATTGTCTGTGTTTCACTGAATAGAAAACATACTATTAGCTCAGTGATTTAATGCTGGGTGAGATTGAATGACTACCCATGTTTTGAGGATCTATTAAAAAGTAATTGACCTCATTGAAGGAATAGATCAAAAATAATCATGTTGAAATTCGTTGATCCTGTGATTTACAGTTAGTGGTGATATAAAGATTGAAAACAGCTAATTCTTGAAGAACAGGCTGGCTTTTGAGTTCGAATCTATATAGAACCTCTTGCTTTAAGTCATCCTGGAAGACCAATAGAGTTATGACCGTTTCACTACGTTGCCGGTGCTGGAAATAGTGTAAGCCGATCTCTTAGAGTAGGGATGTGTGTTGAAATTCGTTGACCTCTGATTTCAGGTCGTGTTCTATCTGCGCTAAGCACTTCTTGAGAGAAAGGCGGGGTTGTATTCGAACGTAGTATGTGTTGGTTTATCGCCTAGAAGTCCAACTAGGGATGACCGTTTCACCACGTTGCCGGTGCTGGTAAGATGTGATAAGCTGACGATCTCTAGAGTTGGGATGGGATAATAAGTAACTTGATTCCAGGTCAGATTCATCTGCGTTACACTTTGGAGAGAAAAGAGGGGCAGTATTCCAAAGTAATATGTGAGGGATTATCAAATAAAGTAACTGATATTCACAGTAAGATGTAGTAAGATGTAATAAGATGACGAACTCAGGTTTCAATCACTGAAGTAAGGATTCAATCTCATATCATATTACAATTTCAAGTCTTCATATGTTCTTCAGAACAGCAGAAAGAAATTTATTGATAATGTTTTAAGCCATTTTTATAACCTCCCACTCTTAAATAGACAAATACAAATTGAGATCCTCATTGATTCTCTATCTCTGTCTCTCTTCCTCCTTCCTTGAAATATCAGACATCTCAGATCTGATCTGAAATCCATCCCCAACATAATAAAATATCCTCCTGTTGAGTGATGTGTGAACGAATCACCAGGACTGAGATGAGCATTGAGATATAGAGGGAATTAAAATCGTCCAATCTGGGGGAAACTCTCTGAGCTACCCAATTTAAATCATGATGTGGAGGTGGGATGACAGCTCCAATTACTATCTCATTTCTGTCCAGAATAGGTTTCAAGATATTATTACTTATAAAAAACTTGTTGACAACGTGGTGAAGCTTTTATAAAAAAACCCTGATACAAATGAAACAGGAAGGTAGGTACAGAGGTAACCAGTTCCACAAAGCTCTTCAACACTCCATAACTTCCCAGCTACCTGATCCTTCGATGCCCTGTTGGCCTTCCCAATGTATTGTGATGTAGAAGCTGGCATGTTGCTGCTGTTGATATGGACAGAAGGAGGTGTCAAGTTTTTGCCTGGAGTTTATGAAAGTAAATGATACATACGAAACAGGAACAAAAAAACCAAGGCCTCCCGTTCCAAGAAGCTCTTCAACAGCCCATAACTTCCCAGCAACCTGATTCCTTACTATCCTGCTGGCCTTCCCAAGAGATCGCCCCGTAGATGCCGGCATGTTGCTGCAGTTGATATTGTCAAAAAGGATTGTCGTTTGGCTTGATGTCTGCTTTTTGGCCGCGGTGACGTGCGTTTTCGTTTCTCGTCGGGTACAGGGTTAGAGGATCGCGAAGATAAAGCCACAGGACCTGAATAAAAAGTAGATGTTTCGTTAGTAGCTTATACGTGGCAACATGAAAGGGCTATTTCAGTCCTATCCAAGCCAGAAAAGATGATCACAAACGTGCCCAGGATTGAGAACAGGACGGATCTACCTCCTCCAGTGGTAGCGCTGAGATAGCCAAGAGATGAAACTCACCAGAAAAAATAGGGACGAAGCGGAAATGGTGAAACAACGAACGTCGAACGCCTTTCCTCGCGTAATGCACCATCACGTGACTGGGTGAACTGACAATCAGCTGACTCTAATTTTTGATCAGTCGCCACCTGTCGCCACTACTTGTTGTAAAAAAAAAACGTTTCGATTCGGTCAACTTTTAAAAAAGTGAGTAACCTATGGCACGACGACAGCGAATGATTCCCAAGGAGCAGCAAAAGAAATGTGGAGCTCCCTCTTACTTCGCTGGCGTGCCTCTCAAACTCCTCTTTCAACATCTTCAAGGGTATATCGACTCTCATGGAAACCGCGAGCAGTTCTGGGCGAAGTTCAACGTGGAGTGGCACAAGAAGTACCCTCCCGACCTCACGTCAGAGGAGAAGAAGGAGGTGAACCGGATAGTCGAGAAATACAAACTTCGAGCTGGCAGGAGCAAGGAGGGGTTTTAAATGTTAACGATGAGGGTGTCGGTGCTGGTGTCAGTGCTGGTGTCGGTGCTGGTGTTGATGAGGACGTCGATGGAGATAACACGGAGCGACCTCTCCTCCCCCTCCCTCCTAATTACCCACCAGTCCCATATCCGCCCCTCCCTCCTAATTACCCCCCAGTCCCATATCCGCCAATTGACGTGTCCAACGCGACTGGTTCTTCTCCCACGGCCGGCGCTAATGACCTAAGTTTGGAGAAACCAGGGGGACCTGCAAAAGGGAAGGAGAAAGGAAGTCCAGAAGGAGAAGAAGAAGAAGAAGGAATGGATAATTCGGGAAGGACGAAGGAGGAGAATGTATTGATAGCGAGAGCTGCGTCTAAAAGGGTCAGTATGGTTCTACTTTTACAACTGATATCGACCCTCTTTTATAAAAGCTGTACTGACATCAATCATAGAAACTTGATTCATGGTTTGCGAACTACGCTAACAAGGAGAAAAACGCCAAAAGGGACCAGAGCAATATTGTTCATGGTAAAAAGAAAGCTCTGGCTCCTCCATGAATTGTCACTGCTCACAAGGTATACGAAAGTCACCCCGATTACAGGGAAAAGGTCGCCAAAGCGGTCAGGGAAGAATGCGGGGAACCGCATAGCGGATTTGACTGTGAACGACTTAACAAACACGTTGTCATTGCGAAGCGACTGTTTGAGGCAGAGGACGCCGAAACTCAGGATAAGATTAGAGCAGAGGCGAAGGCGGGGTACCAGGAGCTTTTGGATGCATATGAGAAGGGGAAGAAAGGAGGTGGGGATCTTAGTGCTAAAGCTGTGAAAAGGTGTGTTGTGTTTTTGTTTTTTTGAGAGTTTTACTTACCGCTTCATTGCAGGAGCCGAGCAGAGCTGGGAGCCATGTTCTATCCCTTGATGGAATATGCTTCGAAGGTTACCAATACCCAGATGTCCTTGACCATTATTGGTGAGGGTGACACAGAGGGCGCGTTGTTTCTTTCTAGGTCTGTAGGTTTCTGATTTTTTTTATAAAAGAGCTGATTCGCTTTTATAAAAGTGTTCTGACAGGTCATACTCCGGGGCCAGAACCAAAAAAATTTAACGAGTGGGATCCGGTTGGCTTCAAAATGTCGCACATCAAGTCATTTTCGGAATTCGTCAAGTGTTGTGTGCGTTTGGAGAATGGTGAGTTTTCTTACCGTATCACAAGTTAATTCTGTCTGAACTTCAAACGATATAAGGTTTACAAGTGCATCCCCCCCAGTACAGTGGTGCTATTCCCTGTGAAGACAGTGAAGACACCCCAATTCCCTACTCTCTCTCTCCCTCTCCCCCTTCCGATGTCGAATCACAACCCGGCCCGTCCGCACCCAAGGGCAAGAAACGCAAAGCGAAAGAAAAGTCCTCCAAGAGATCGAAAAGGAGAAGACGGGGAGGTGAGGAAAGTGATGAGGCGGAGTGGACAGGTGTAAGTGAGGGTGAGGAGGAGGATTTTGGTGATGATACCGGAGAGACCACCGAGGAGGATGAGGATGAATTGAGCGATGCCAGGAAGGGGAAGGGGAAGAAAAGGGGAAGGAGAAGGAAGGAGAAGGAGAAGGAGAAGGAGAAGGAGAAGGAGAAGGAGAAGGAGAAGGAGAAGGAGAAGGAGAAGGAAAGGAGAAGGAGAAGGAGAAGGAGAAGGAGAAGGAGAAGGAGAAGGAGAAGGAGAAGGAGAAGGAGGAGAAGGAGAAGGAGAAGGAGAAGGAGAAGGAGAAGGAGAAGGAGAAGGAGAAGGAGAAGGAGAAGGAGAAGGAGAAGGAGAAGAAGGGAGAAGGAGAAGGAGAAGGAGAAGGAGAAGGAGAAGGAAAGAAGGAGAAGGAGAAGGAGAAGGAGAAGGAGAAGGAGAAGGGAGGAGGGAAGGAGAAGGGAAGGAAAGGGACGGAACACATGAGGCCAAGGTCGACTCGACTTGCCGCTGCTAATGCAACTGCTGCGGCTACAAAATCACCAACGAGACCTGTCAACGAGCCGGACAATGGCAATGACATGGATGTGGACGTTTCAGCTGGTCCAATCTCCACCTCTGCCTCTCTCCCCTTGCCAACAAATGCCAACAAATCCATTCGCACCCTCTGCACTTATCTCCTGAAACTTCCAGACACCCTTGAAGATGGTCAAGATGTTGACGAATTGGTCCAACACTGCTATCAAGAAGGACCATGGGCCGATACGCTGTCAAATGGAGATGCATGGGAACATTGGAACGGCATTCTTGATACGATGATCCAAAAGCGTCCGACGGAGACTATGGAGGCCTATCAGAGCAGGTTGGTGAAGAGGGGTCCAAAGGGCACTGAAGCTCTGTACAGAGTGCTTGCTCATGTTATGGAGAAAGTTGTCGTTGTCGTTGTTCCTGACATGCTGGATGGAAAGATTGGAAGGGTCATCAACACAATTAAGGGAGGGTAAAAAGCTTTTACAAATTCTGTCATTACTTTTATAAACGCTGACTAATGTTTAGATGTCCAGAGATCACCGTCTCTGAACCTACCCTGAGTAACCCCAATCTGGCTGAATCCAGCTCCTCTCCCTCACGTCGACGTCCAAGGCCACCCCCAATCGAAACGCTTTCTGAGCCAGAAAGCTCCAGTCCTGCAAAGCGTCCTTTGGAAACAGGCGAACCTGCCATCGATCATGACACCAAGCCTTCCTGGGTCATCAGTATGGAGGAGTATCTGCTCCCTGATATTGACGGCAGTCTGTGGAAGGATGCTGTGGAGGCTCTTGTCTACTTGGAGTCTACTTATGGGTTTGAAACCTCCTCCAAGTGCCTGTCAAAAATAGACAGGCCTCAAGGAGTTGAAAACTGGCTGAAGTCAAAAGGAAGAAACGCCTGCCCAGCTCCTATAGATAAAATGGCCGCTGACGACATGCAATCCGACACGATAATCTGGTGGAACTCACTCCAGCCTACATGGAGAACCTTGTCTCTAGAGGGTCCAGAGATCAAGAAAGGCAAATGGACAAGGGAGGTGAAGGGAGACTGGGGTCGCCTCAGAACCCCAGGGGTCAATGGCTTCTACACAGTCTTGGCTTGTATGCGGTGGTGGCTGGTATTGGAGCAGAAAAAGGATCTGGATTCGAACAGGGCGTCCTGGAATTGGAAGACAGTCTTGAGTGACATTGTCTGGGTCATCAAGACACTGGCTGGTAAGGAACCTGGTGAGGGACCTGTTTCCAAGAAGGCTTGTACCGACTAGTCCCCAGAACACCCCTCTCTCTGTCCTGTCATGCTATCCCCTTTTTTGTAGGACGTTTATATTTTTGGTAGCACATGTATTTCAAATAGCCCCTATCTTGGATCATCAATGTAGTTTTATAATAGAATGTGAGTTTTATAAAAGTGGGACATGTGAGCAAAAGTACAAGGCCTGAAGTAAGCGTGAAGGGGAAAAAGCTGGTCTGCCATGTTTGCCATGTTGCCGGTGACGGCTCTGGAGCCCCCATACCATTTTAAGTAGCTCCCGGGGCTGATAAACCGGTCCCCACCGCTAATCAGTCACTTTTGTAAAACACAATCTGACAACTTAACTTTAGGTTTATAAAAGTTTTACAGTATCGACTGAGTGTGTTGGAGTTTGTGTTCGAGCGCAAAGTCGGAAGAAAAGACCGTGTTTGTGAGTCGAAAGTCGCAATGAAAGCGAGTTACGGGGATATCGCGAATGGTGAGGAGGGACATGATTGTAGCAAAGAACGAGGTTTTGTGGGTAAATTACGGGCTGACACCAGTGTTCACAGGACCAGCGGCCCGGGATTTCGGCAAGGAAACGGTCTGAGGGACCAGAAATGCATTTACCAGCCAAATGATCGGAGACATGGTTTTTGGGGTAACTGCACGACAAGACCCACTACTTAAGGTAGTGGGAATTATAACCAGTGTAGGGCCTGCTGTCGCAGCACTGCCCGCTACCTCCCCCATTCTTCACCATCATTGGATGGACGCCTGCATGATGTTTTGCAGGCCAGTTGTGCACGGACTCATGCTCAAGCCAGAAGGATGCTTGTTCATTCGGTGACATTTAAGAACTCGATATATCATTGTTATGTTACTGTTGTACGTTTTATTACACAAAACCAGAAACTTACAACACATACTAATCAGGAAAAAGTCCCCTAGGCCAAAGACTGTCAAAGTCAACCATGGCTTTAGGGTCAAATTGAGGGGGTGCCATGGCTGATTTAAAGTGCCATAGCTATAATTTTTCAGTCCTGAGACTGCCCCAGGAGTGTCTAGGAGTGTCCCAGGAGTGTCCCAGGAGTGTCTAGGAGTGTCCCAGGAGTGTCTCAGGAGTGTCCAAGAGTGTCCCAGGAGTGTCTCAGGACTGACAATTTATGGCCATGGCACTTAAAATCAGCCATGGCACCCACTCAATTTGACCCTAAAGCCATGGTTGACTTTGACAGTCTTTGGCCTAGGGGACTTTTTCCTGATCGGCGGCCCGGGCCTACCTCATGGACGTTCATCTTCTAACTTTGGCTCACCAACTCACTTTTTTTGTTCACTATTTTTAATACTCTCGATGTTAACGACATATACCTTGTGCACGTTCATCTTTTGACTTTGGGAAGCCAATTTACTTTTTTTCTTCCTGCTTGAGTTTGCTTACTTTTCTTCGAATCTAACATCCGTAAATTCCAATTTGACACTGGTAATGTCCAATCTTTTTGCTGATATGTACATCGACGTTCTAAGTGAATGACATTGGGACACCTTTATTGTTGGTGTTCAACTTACTTTGACGTTAGAAATCCAGTGTTATCGTTGACAATTTATGTCTACAGCATGCTATTCCTTCAAAAAAAAGTGTTTTTGATGTAAATACATACTAAAACATCCCAATGCTATATGTATTATGCATATTACACATTTCCTGCCGTTAATCCAATCCGTCAAGTTTTGTACTTTATAGCATCCATTGAAATTAGCCTTCGACCTTTTCTTCTACACCTCACACTTCATCTACAATTACAAAGTACTCATGCTGATGAAAGACTCATTGGAGATTAAGGCAAAGAGTTTAGACAAAGATCTGTATTACGAGTGACCCTTTGGGTGCATGAAATCTTGTTTTTTTATTCCTTTTTTCGCAATGTGTCTGTCAAGTCCTTCTTTTCCCTTGATCAGTGGATCTTTCCTTTTCCTCTATGAATATTTACTCAAAATGCTTATATCTTTAAACAAGCACGACCAAAAGCTACCCGCTGGACCCTCAAAACAGAGAAAGGAACTTGAAAAAAGTTTAGATCGGTGTATAGGGTGTGGGAATTTGAACTTGTGAGTCGACTTTTTCTCCTCCGTGTTGTTGAAGTGCAAAGTCGGATGAGAGCACCGCGTTGGTGAGTCGAAAGTCGCAATGAAAGCCGGTAACAGGGATATCGCGAATGGTGAGGAGGGACATGATGGTTGGAAAGAACGGGGTTTGCGGGTGGGTTGCGTGGCTTGTTTCAGTTCACAAGACGCACGGCCTGGAATTTCGGGAACTAAGTGGTCCAAGGGACCAGAAATGCATTTACCAGCCAAATGATCGGAGACATGGTTTTTGGGGTAACTGCACAACAAGACCCACTACTTAAGGTAGCGGGAATTGTAAAGAACCAGTGTAGGGCCTGCTGGCGCGGCACTGCCCACTACCTCAAACTACAGCTAAGCCGGAAGCATGGATACTATCAGGATTAATGAATCCTCGTTCGACACTCTTTCCCCTTCAATCAGTTTTGAATCTAAAGCAGCAAACAACATCTCCAAAATACTAGCAATACTCTCAGGATTAACGAATCCTCGTTCGACTCTCTTTCCCTTTCAATCAGTTTTGAATTTAAAGTAGCAAACATCTGAGTGACAAATGAGAGGTAAAGTAATCCGACTTGCTACAGTAATGTAACCATTGGAATCTCTACCCACTCCATAAGCCCCCTGTCTCCCAAGCCTCTTCATCAGCTCAAAATCACATTGAGACCACGCTTCGAAGGATTGGAAATGGTGCACTTACCCATATCGTCTTCCCATATAGACATGTCATTACTCCCGATGTCAGCGGTAGTACTACTATCAGGCTTAATTAATCCTGGTTTGAAGATCTTTCTCTTGACACCCCTAAGCCTAACGAGCCTTCGTTCGACTAAAAACATCACCATTTCCGATCATTTTAATTAGTCGGCAATAAATTCTTGACGACTATTTTTCCTCCAATCACTCGGCAATACACTTGTATGTTATTGAGCAAAAGCGACGAATAAAACAGTATCGGTAAGGCAGAAGTCGCAGTGAAAGTGAGTGATATTGCGGATGGTGAGGATGGCCATGTTAGGGGTCAGCGACAGTGTACTAAAGGGAATGTAAAAAGAAGGACGAGGGTTCCTTACATAAACGATACCCACAAAAGGCGTGAGTTCACAGGGCCGGGCTGCAATGGCCTCCGTAGGCGGACCAGAACCAAAAATCCGTTTGTCTGCCAAACGATCAAGAACTTGCAAATTGGGGTAACTGCACAACAAGACCCACTACTTAAGGTAGCGGGAATAAATAGGTATGTACTGGATGGAAGCGAAAATACAAAATTCAATGAGTGAGGTAGAAGCGTCAGAACATTTGGTTTGGAAGCCTGAGATTAATCAGGTTCGACTCTGTGATCATCACAACCCTGATTTACTAGAATTAAATTGGATCATCTCATATGAAGAACCAAGTCCCGCCGCCAGCAATGGTCAAGGAACACCACAAACCTTTCAAGGTACACCGTATCACCTCTATGGTAGTCTTTTTTTTCCCTCACTACCTCCTTTATCCTCCTTGTTGGAATCTCCCTTCTAGTCAAACCGGTCTACATCATGTGAGTCTTTTCCGTTAACATTGTCACTGGCCAACCAGCGGCTAGTATAGCTACAGAGTTGGGGTGTTTGTGCTACGAGGTATACATTACCACTTTTCGTGCAGACTACTTTACATGTTTCACCAAAATTTTTTTGACTTGTAGCATCCTTCAATGATCAACCAACTCTTCTGACAATGATGGCCTCTGTTTTGGCCCCCTACTCGGTTACAACTCAGCTGATGCTGTAATACACTTCTAATTGTACATGTCATAATGACCACACGACAATTGCAAGTGTAGCCGTAAGGGCCATTTTAAAAAATAATAATAATAAAAAACAGGCTTACATCATGCTATATTACCCTTTTTGGGGTGAGGTCACAATCTTTGACTGGAATTACCTGTTTGATCAGTGTTTGAGAGGCAGATTTGTCATTGGAGCTAATATGAGCCATTTAGACTCTAAATGTAAACAAATGTAAACAACATGATAAACATTGCTTTTAGAGCCTTCCCTAACCCTAAACCCTAACTCTAACACCCTAACACTAACCCTAACACTAACCCTAACATCCCTAACCACCTAAGTAGCTAGTTGCAGGGTACAGTTCGGATCCAGGGGGGCATTTTTAGATAGGGGCTTTTCAGGGCTTTTGGGGTTCAGCCACAATGGCTGCTTACGGCTACACTTGCAATTGTCGTGTGGTCATTATGACGTGCACAATTAGAAGTGTACTGCTGCATCTGGTGCACAACTTGGACATTCCAGACAACCTTCTCTCTCGAGTCGGTATCTCCAAAGTCCTCATTCATACC
The DNA here is from genome assembly GCA_004369135.1 of Dendrothele bispora CBS 962.96. Taxonomy (NCBI): domain Eukaryota; kingdom Fungi; phylum Basidiomycota; class Agaricomycetes; order Agaricales; genus Dendrothele; species Dendrothele bispora. The sequence continues at coordinate 174,732 of ML179056.1, read as the reverse complement.
GTCATTTTGAGGTCTCCTTGTCCTTCTCATCCTCCACATCGTTGCAGCTACGACTTCCCTCGCAGGTCACTTCTTCTCCCTCTTCCTAGCCTCTCATGTGTTCACTACCATCTCCCTCATCATCACCATCATCACTGCTGTCCTATCAATGGTTGGTCATAGCAGTCACTGCGAGGTCCAAGATTCTGGACTTGACTAATGAAGGGTTCGGAGTGGGGATTGGGAATGTGGTTTGGAGGGCGTTAGGTGCAGTGATTGCTTCTTGGATTGCAGTGATATTTATGCTGTTCAAAAGTGGACAAAAATAAATTTCGACACTCCAGCTCTTTTTTGTCATTTTCCAACATTCCAACCAGTTCCTCTGATACTTCGAGCGTGACTGTGACAAGGTGCAATTTTCGACACTTCGAAATTTGCATTCCGATATTGCACTTTGTTTTCTGACACTCCAAGATTCTGCATCCGACTTCAACATTCATATTTCGACATTCCACTTTTTTTTCGACACTTCAACTTTCACTATCCAACTCCAACATCTGTTTTCCGACATTCCATTTTTTTCTTCGACACTTTGACTTTCACCATCCGACTTCAACATCTGTGTTGACTTTTTCTCAACTTTGATTCCAATACTCCGCTTTTTTTCTCAACACTTCAACTTTACATATCAAAACTCATTATCTGCATTATTATGACTATGTTTTCTGTGACACAAGGGTAACTTTTTTGCGTAAGAGGGCTTTTGGAGCTCTAATTATTACCAAAAAAGGTAATCCAGCAGGGACAGCCTACCATATTTAGTAGTTTGTTAATTAGTTTCTGTCAAATAATTGTGTCTAAATCGATCCTAGTAAAGATCAGAAGCAGACACTGAAGTGAAGTTGGACATGTGTCAAAAAAAAGCAGAGTATCGGAACACAAATGTCGAAGTCGGATATTTAAGTTGAAGTGTCTGGAAACTAGTCGTACTCGACTGGAACACTAAGCGATACTCACAAGCACTCGAGATACAATCGAACCTCATTATATTGGGAAACGCGGGTCGTCAACGATAAGAAGAGAAGAGAGTAGTGAAAGTAAAAGATGAAGAAGCGGGATCGAATTGTACGCGCTATAAGTATGTAAGTAAAGATCATGTGACCGTGTCCAGCGATCGTAGTAAGCTGTTGTAAACTAGGTTTACACTCCTCCAACCTCTAAAACATAACATATCCACTGGTAAGTAAAATATATAGTGAGAGCAATAGGGAAAATTAAGAAAAGGGGAATAGAATAAAGGAGAAAGTTATTTTGAATCGGCTGGTCCTTCACCACCGGAGTGTAGCCATTCATCCAGAGCAACACAGTCCTTAATAAGAGCAAAAGGCAGCCAACGGTCACCTTCCAGTCCTTCACCAACCCACTGGACCAAAAACTGCCAACCCCGACCTCGTCTTCGAGAATCAATAATACGGTTGATTAGGAACTCCTCATGACTGTCCACAATGACAGGATCCAGAGTCTCCCTGACTCATCCCGGGAAAAGAGTGTTGTCATTCGGGATGAAACGCTTAAGTTCACTAACATAAAACGTCGGGAACACACCAGGCTGGTTCGGCAACTCGAGAGTATAAGAATCAGTTTCCAGATGAGCTTTAATAATCTCGTATGGGCCATCAAAACGAGGGAAAAATTTTGCGACTCGATCCTGGTTTGCATGAGTATATTGTTTCCGCCTGTGTATGGTCGACAGCATCACCAAATCACCCTCGGCAAACTTTTCAGGAGTGCCATGATGCTTATTAGCCTGAAAGGCCTGGGAGACTTTTGCTGCGAATACGGTTCATGACAGATATAGATTCGGGTTTACGCAATAGGTGTCGCTTGAGGCCAAGTCGGGAGACGAGATCATCCCTAATCAAGATCAAGTGTGAGCCATTGTCCAATAACAGATCCATAGGAAGAGGAAACTCGACATTAGGACCCTCGACTAGAGCAGGGAACAAGAAATGCGGGGAACTGAATGGAGAACTGAATGGAGAACAATCACTTACAGTGTGACGAGAATCGACAGCAGCAGGATCGCGAGGAGGAGTAAAAGGACCATTTTCATCCCTATATCCAACATCATCATCAGAAGAGTGAGCGTCATCAAGATTCTCGATGACAGCGGCAACGGCGGGGGCATTATACGAGCTAGAGTTACTGGTATGATGGCGTTGAGACGAACGACAAGATGGGGAAGGGTCCTGATGATAATCATCAACCTCAGAGGAATTGGAGTGATGACAACAACCATAGATGGGAGCTGGGGAACGCAAATGGCTGCGAGACAAGTATAGATCTATGTCCGACTGCATGGAGGTAACTGGAATGTCACCCCATACAGCGGCAATGTTAGAGGAAGAAGTCAAAGGTTTCGACATGAACTCGTCCAAGTCGTTGATCGCAGTGAGGACAGGAACAGGAGCGGGAGCAACAGCAGCAATGGCAGGTGTGCTACAAACTCTCTTAATAACTGCGTTGTACGTGATTGGCTGTTTGCATTTAGCATAGGCCTTCTCAGCGTATACAGCATCAGCTTCATCGAGAGGGCAGAAGGGAACCTGTAGCAGGGGAGTAGGAACATTGCAAGCGTTAACACGATGCCCAGCGAATAAGTTCCTGCAACACAAGCACATCTCGAGTCGGTTGTAGAGGGTGCGCTGCGAAGGATCAAGATCACTCATGTGGGGAAAACGAAAGGCGTTATTGTTATTATCTGAGGAAGAGTTAGACTGGGGAACGGAATGGGAAGAGGAAGAGAAATTGGAGACATTGGATAAGGGAGCGGACTGGGTATTATTCAAACGATGGCTTGAATCGTTGTAACGTTTCTTTTCGAGATCTTCTAGACGGGAGAGACACTCGAGTTCAGGACGACGAAACCTCCGGAAGTGAACATCCTTTTCTTTCAGTAAGGACACCCAGGAAGCGAAGTCTTTCAACGTCAAGTCGACACCTTCCGACTCGAGAAAATGTTCGAAATCCCGGTTGAGACCAGCACAGAGGGTGGATTGAAACAGCGCATTGTCGATCTCCAAACCAACACTCTTGAGGAGGCTATTATACGAGATGATCGTCTCGTACATGACATTAAAGGCACCGTTCTCGAATGAGTCTTGATGCACATTCAAGATGAGAGCACAAATCGTCTTTAACCAGTCAGGGCCAACTAAGTGATCAAGCATAGACTTTTTGAACTCGACAGAACTTAACTTTAGCAAATCGTCGTGGGTCGCCATGAAGAAGTTCATGGTCTGTTCATGTTGGAAACAGCTCATAAATTGATCACGAGCAGTGTCACCGGTCGTATCGGAAATCTTGGCTTTACAAAGGTAACGAATGAATGAAGCTTTCATATGACCATATTCTTGTGGTTTCAGGAAACGAGAGTTGACAGTCGGCGCTTTGCCCGGACCATTGTTGGTCCATGCTTCATTGGCTTTCGAGGAGGAGGACATGGTAACAGGAGAAGAACACGAAGAAGAAGACGAGGAATCAGAGTCGGAATCAGGATCAGGTTCACCAGGTAGGTTCGACAGAGGAGGGGTGTATGCACGTGAATCAGGCTTTCTGGACTCCAGAAGATGACTATATGCACGTGAATGTTGGGGAGAAACGGAATCGGCAGCGGTAGTGGTTGTTATGGGAGACGTAGGCGAGTCCTGATGAGGTACAGGCTCAGGGTCCTGAGAGACAGAAGGGGAAGTGGTATCTGGTTCGTTCGGGGGCGCGGATTCAGGCTTTCTTCGAGACCTAGTCATTTTCTATCGGTGAGAAATGAGAATTATAGGATCAAGATGGGACAAGACAAGACGGAACGAGTGAATCACAAAAGCGGGAGAGTTACAAGAAGTGACGGCAGGATACGAGATATCGGTAACACAGGGACAAGATGGGGGCAAGAATATAAAAATCTAGGCTCGCATACGAGAGAAAGGGTTGTTTCTGACAATTGCACAAAGGCAGGAGTCAAATGCTTAAGGCGTTGTCTATACGAGACACGTATAACGGGCATGCCACTAATAGTGGACGTGGAAGGATTGTAAAAAAAAGTGGAAACCAGTCGTACTCGACTGGAACACTAAGCAATACTCACAAGCACTCAAGATACAATCGAACCTCGTTATATTGGGAAACGCGGGTCGTCGACAATAAGAAGAGAAGAGAGTAGTGAAAGTAAAAGATGAAGAAGCGGGATCGAATCGTACGCGCTATAAGTATGTAAGTAAAGATCATGTGACCACGTCCGGCAATCGTAGTAAGTCGTTGTAAACTACGTTTACAGTGTCGAAGGAAAAAATGGAATGTTGAAAGAAAAATGTTGGAGTTGGATAATGAAAGTCAAAGTGTTGAAAAAAAAAAGTGGAATGTTGGAACATGAATGTTGAAGTCGGATGCGGAATCTTGGAGTGTCGGAAAACAAGGTGCAATATCGGAATGCAAATTTCAAAGTGTCGAAAATTGCACCTTGTCACAGTCACGCTCAAAGTATCGGAGAACTGGTTAGAATGTTGGAAAATGACAAAAAAGTGCCAGAGTAGACCGCATCTGCTGCGGTATATACTAGGGCTCTGCAACAAAAAATGAAAATGGGGTTAGACAAAAATCAAGTGGGGACTAATAAAAAAGAAAATAGACAGCATACGTTATCGCTATCAGTAATAGCATGTTCACACTAAGACCTCATACTACTGGCCGCTGTGATGATGGAACAATTCATTCTTCGTTTGGTTCACCATCCCCCACTCTCTCATAAACAACTTCTCGCGATATCAGGCGTTTACCCACAAACAGGTTATGACCACTCACGATACTGGGCGGCATATCTCTACATGAAGGATGGAGAGGATTCCCTCTTATGGGGCCGAGGGTGGGCATGATAAGCTCCACTGACGCCCCACTTAAAGATTTTCGGAGCCACACTTAGATATATATGATTTGTTTCTTACTAAATAAAAACACTCATATATATCGCAGCAGATGCGGTCTAGTGTCGAAATTTATTTTTGTCCACTTTTGAACAGCATAGTCATCGAACGAAATAAAAACGTTAACAGGACTTCTGACCTTTTTGCACAATCAACCTTAATGTAAAAAGGTGTATTGCCAGTTCTATCCTATCACTTACATAGCCAAGCTCCATATTGAAATTGTCGTCTTTATTTCTTGCTCTCATCTCGTTCCTTAGCGTCGACTTATTAAATTAACTCGTACTTGTTCTCCTCTACACAGACCTTATCTTCTGCGTCGCACGTTCCACGGGCGTGAATGTCTATCAAGCGAAGACAACTGTTGCCGGGATGCACCCTAAAGCTTTCCAATTGACTAGCGTTCATGTCCAAACCCAGGTGTATACTCATCATTATGAGGATGAAACCACTGTTGGGAACGGTAAGTTCTTTTCTCTTCTTATACTCAGGCTTCCGATATGCATCAGCATAAACTAATAATGAACGGTCTTTATTATCTATTTTTTGAATGTCTTTGTGTGTAGACCCATCGACTACGAAGAAAATTCGAGAGGACGAGCTTACTCGGACGGCGGATCTGACGACTGTCAGACATCAGAGCACTGAGAGTTCATACGCGGGTGATACGAATGTTTAATCATCTGTGTATCGCGTGCGTGTGTATGGGTCGAGTTGATATATAGTAGCAATTGGATCGTTCTTTTCTTTTTTTTTTTGAAATACCTCGTGAGAACATTGCCTATTTTTCGTGGGAGGACTCCGTTTTTGCGTAAAGGAAGTTGAGCCTTTATTCAGCGCACTGGCAGCTCGGCGGCTTCTGGAGTTAAGTAGTGCGGTTTGTTGAGAGCGGACGATGGGGTCCGCTTCAATGTACTGGTATTCTATTCACAATGCTTGACACGCCCCTTTTAGTTGTGGCAACTTCTTGTGACCGAATGGGTCATAAGTCCACACCTCTCGATGACGCCGCTAAAACGAACTTCGACCGTTACCACACCGTTACCACACCGTTACCATTTGCATATCAACCACGCATGCTTCCGAGTCAAGTTATGAACCAACCTGCTACCCAACAAATCTCAACGGTTTGCGGCTTCGGTCTTCAACACAACGACCAACATGTTTCAAGAATCGTGAAGACAGGCGGAATGCGAATCAAGGAGAATCTATTGCATCATATTTTTGATTAGGGACCAAGTGGGGCTATTGGAAAACAGGACGGATTATACAAAGTGCTCACTTTTCCCGCTGCAGGTGTGCTCTATCGAAGACTTCAGATAATTTGGAGTGGACTTCGGGAATGATAACCATGAGTATTTATTACTTGGATTGGTTCTCAAGCATCCCATGGAGGGCTGTCAGATGCTAACTATCGTTTCCCAGATTACTCAGTCTCTTGGCACCTGGCGAAGCAGACGTTAAGTATAAATTGAAGCGTTATAAAGGTTAGTTCAAGTAAGACTCCATTATCAGACTGAGCTCTCCTTTCCTGCGTCCCTTACCATGACCCAAACCGGAGACCTAAAAGTCATCACTTTTTATGACTTTGCGTCTAAAAAAGAGAGTAAGAAAGCCTGGAACCTCAACTGCTGGAAAACAAGGTGAGTCTATGTCTTACACGGAAATGAATATCTCCAAGATTCATCAGGAAAAACTCAGGGACCTTACTATATTCACTATGAACGGCTATCGTAGCCTATGGAGCGCTCCATAGGCTATAAAGCGGAGATCGGAACGTTTCGCTTAATTTGCTATTCAAACTATATAGGCTATGTAGTGTGACGTAGCCAGATATTTTTTCCTGATGTTGAACATCGACTTTGGCCAGGTATTCCCTCAACTACAAAGGTCTGCCATACAAAACCACTTGGCTCGAATACCCCGATGTGGAACCCATTCTCAAAGCTGCGGGTATTGCACCAACTTCAACCAAGCCAGATGGAAGTCCACTATACACCCTCCCAGCTATCGTGGATCCCAATACCGGCGCCGCCATTGCCGAGTCATTTGTAATCGCTGAGTACCTTGACAAAACTTACCCCGACAAACCGACTCTCATCCCCGCTGGAACCAAAGCACTCCAAAAATCATTCATCAGTGCTTCTTGGGCCAACATCTTTCCGGTTTTGAAGTTTACGTGTCTCGATATTACCAAAAATATATTGAACTCGCAAAGCCAGGGTCACTTTCGTGAAGCACGGAAAAATGATGTCTTCGCTGGTGTGTCAATCGAAGATGCCTACCCAAGGGGAGAGGATGCAAAGGAGGAGTGGGCAAAGGTTAAAGCTGGGCTCGGAACGATAGCAAACTGGATGAATAAAGATGACAGTTTTGTAATGGGAGATATAATTTCTTTCGCAGATTTTGCGGTGGGGGGTTTTCTACAGATGGCTAGAAAGATGTGGGGTGACGACAGTCAAGAGTGGAAAGATATCTCGAGTTGGGATGGAGGACGATGGATAAGATTACTGGAGAACTTGGAAAAGTACACGAGCGTCGTTTGACAAGGCCTTGAGAAAATCTGAACCCAAACATTATAATTATGTAGTTTCTCTCGAATACTAGTAAACCATATTTGAAAGAATGTAAAATGGTGCACACCAGAAGAAGCCGAATCATCGTCATCATTCTCCTCAGCTTCCTCGCGACTTGCTTAAAAATCTGCGAGAATTGAGCGTCCCTATTGGGACTACTTCTCGAACCAGCCATTGTTACGAGGCCGACTGAAAGGAGGAATCGTCTTTACACGCAACTTTTTGCCTCGGTCGGTCACCGATGTGGTCTTGCTTGTCAAAAACCTCATCGTCTTTACATGCAACTTTCTGCCTCGGTCGGTCACCGATGTGGTCGTGTTTGTCAAGACCTTTATTACCAATCGGACATCGGAACCTTCCAGTGTTTCCACCCCGAGTTCGTCACCGATGTGGTCCTATCTAGATCGAAAGCCTCTGACTTCCTCGGGCCGGTATTGTTGCATGATGGGTCGGTTCCAGGCCTCGTACTTGCCACGCTTGCGGTGGCCCACTTCACTTCATTCCAATGGCTACATTCCAGTGTATTATCATATATAGACTCGTTACCTAAAGGCTAAAATGGAGACGATAATGGGTAACACATAGCTTGTTGTCAAGTGAGCACGTAATAAGGTCCGTTGCTTCCATCCATGCCAGTACAGTAAAGCCTTAAAGCATCCAAACAGCATATATCGAAAGCATACAACAATTCACAATCAGTGAACACATATGTGATATAAGTACATGCCTCTTTTTCCTCTTTCGAGCTTCAAGGCAATCCTCGATCAGAATTAATTAGCATCGGCAGTCTGACTCGTCTCAATGGGTCGATTGTAGGCATATCTAAAACATCAGAAAACCAACACGTCTGTTAGCTCAAAATAAACGAATCAAATGAAAAAGAAAATCCCCTACCCCTCATAGCTGTCCAAATACAAATCCTCTGTACTGCAAGTGTTCTTGAAATCTGGATGGTTGAACAACTTATTCATCCATTTCGTGAACTTCTCTCCAGTCGGCATTTCGAAATCTCGATAATACTTCAAAACAATCGTTGCCCTGAAGATCCCTGAAAATTCAGGTTACTCATGAATGGTCTCATCCAACTTGACGTCAAGTAAACGAGGGCACTTACAAGGTCCAACCATAACATCAGCCATCCCTAAATTTTCATTCCCATCAACCCACAACCCCAGTCCTTTCATCAGCGCCTTCCTCTCTCCCTCTCCAACGGTTCCACTCGTCAGTTCTCCCAAAACCTCTTTCTCTGCACGTTCAAAGAGCCGAACTAACTCATCGAGCGCGGAATAGAATTCTTTCTTTCCCTCCTGTTGTTTTACGGGATCTTGGGGTATGAGGACTCGGAAGAAGGCCGGGATGACAGTGCGAGAGATGTGGTCGGATTGGAGACGGACAAGAGCACGGGCGTCTTAAAAGGTTATAAGTCAAATCCAAACCAAGTTGAACCGATCAGTAAGAACAAAAAAAAAAAACGGATAATTCAAAGATTGGTACATACAGGGATTGGTGAGAGGCGGAAGTAGACTTCGTCCATTCGACTGCTGTTCTGCCAAACTGCAAGGAGAAAGGAAGAGAAACTTTAGAACTGAGATATAGTAGAATAAATAACTTCGATGACTTACTCGTTGATATATTCCAAGATCACCGTACTCTCGTTGAGAGCTTTGGGAGTTCTGACATTGTCCAATCTCAGCGCAGGAACAAGGCCTTTAGGAGAGAGTTCGAGCAGATCTTTCGGTTTTTTGTATGGGTCCACTTCATCTGGATTCAATACGAGTGTCAAAATATCCAAGCCTTAGGCCTGGCCACCTTGAAAAATGACAAACAAGACCAATAGAAGCTTACAATACTGGTACGGAATCTGCAAATACTCAAAGGCAGCCCAAACACGTTGAACGTAGGGACAGAAACAACTCCCAAAGAGCGTGATGTCCTTTGGTTCAGTACGTTTCTTGACGAGTTCCAATGCGAGTCCAGTACATTCTTTGTGGTATTGCTTGCCGGAATCACTCATGATTGTTGATCTGAAGTAGAGTGTTGCTGATAAAATCAACGAACAACCAGACCGAGTAAATGTCCTACAGCTATATGTATGTGCGTAAGTGGAAAGTTGCGGGTCATGGTTACCGGTTGCAGGTCATGATTGCGGGTCATAGTTGCGGATTGCAGGTCACCTCCTATGCCCACGGGAAACGAAGCAAAAATAAATCGCGGAAATTTGCCCTATTTTAGATTTCTGGTCCCTGCCGCACTTGCAGCTAGTCTCGTACCCATCCGTTTTGAAAGACACAACCGCTCTGCACCGCACGGATAAATCTGGCGGAGCTTGAAATCAAATCCGTGCGCCATGCGGTGCAGAGCGGTTGTGTCTTTCAAAAGGTCAAAACTGGCTTGTGGCGTATGTAAGTATGCATATATCCCGATTTGGACATGTACCATTTTCCTTATGTAGTGATATTTTCCCATGCCTCTGGCATATGCATGCTGTGACATTCCGATTCTTAACCAGCCTCGTACATGCCGCGCGAAAGCGACGGCCCTCTTCATGTCGATGTTTTTGACGACACAGTGCGCGCGGGGAAGTAGCCATATTGTGGATAAGAAGGTAAGAACGGGTCATCTTGAATCCTGCAAAGTTTGCATAGAAAAAATCTCACATATAAGACTCTAGAGACCTTGCGCAGAGCCAACCGTCGCCAACCGTTGCGCAGATTTGAATTGAAAAATGACGTCATATCCAGCCAAATCCGCAACGGTTGGCTCTGCGCAAGGTCTCTGTTTATAGCTGAGACAAAAATACAAAAATGTCACATAAGGCAGGTCAGTGCCTGAGCCAGCGGGCAGCTGTGACTACTAGTAGCCTTGATATCATTTAGACATGTACACTGGGCAAGAAATCACAAACGCGTTTTGTCGCCGTTGGCAACACGCAAATGTCGCAGTTCATGACTAAGAATAGTTCGATTGTCACCTGTAAGGGAGCCTCGTAATGTGTCTAAGCACTGGATGCTTGTACATTGAAAATTTAGCTCCATAATCGCCTAAAGTTGTTGGTCTCGACGATGTTGAGGTGACAAGGTCAGTGGGGTCGTGTCAAGCACTTTTGATGATCTTGTTAATAGACTCCCTCCTGGAGGAAGCGGAAAAGGAAGTGAATTTGGCTTTAATCGATTTTTAGGGAGGGCCCAGGGACCTGAACGGCGTTTGGCCGAGTTAGGTGTGGATCTGGGACGTTATTCATAACGATTTGGGTGAGTATCATGTGTTCAATCCATGTAAAACTTTTAAGTCCATGAAGCTGTAGCAATGAATATCATTACCATACTTCATTCCATTGTGTCTCCACCAGAAGCAGATTCAACTGCAACCCCTAGCTGACCATCAAGTCTTTCCGTATCCAAATTACCGAACATGGAGGATACTCTCTTTCCTCGCATTGGCTCGTCTGTTTTCTTGTTGGGAGGGGATATGGAGGGGCCGTTCGACGTAAGGAGACTGGTGGGCTTTTTGGAGGAAAGAGACCGGTCATTGGGTGGGATTTAGGTTGGATTCAGAGTGGAATACATGAATACGGAGCGGAGATGTTACAAATTGGGGAATGATTGTGACGGATATCACTCGTATGGATTTATGCAGTGTTTCACGACAGATCGTGTGCCAATTGTTGTGTTCTGTTGGAAGAAGAACTTGTAGCCTACATAAATACAACCGTAAGATAGGATTATGTCAATTTTTCTTACAGGTATATGAAGAATAGATCGATGAGTGTTCAAGGCTGTGGAAAGAGAAGATGGGCGGAGGAAGAGCTACCTCATCAGGCGGACGCGTCACGTGCCGATGACATCAATCCAAGAATCCAAGGGGACCTCACTGGGCTAAGCAGGTCCCTTATGAAAAGCGCTGTAATCTCAATTTTAGCCCTCTTTTTTTCTTTTGACTAATCTCTTTCTTAATGTAAATGTGCGACCCATCGTCTCTTTTTCCTCTCAAACCGAATCACTCTGCAACACTCGGTACTGACCCTTTTTAATAATCGATTTGACCTCATATAATTGTCCCTAAACGTCTCCTCCTCCAATACGAAACTTCTGAACTGAACGTGGCATCAATAATTGAATAGAGTCTCTTCCACTCTCGATAAAACTGTTGGTAAAAAGCATCTGATTGATGGAAGCCCAGAGACTTGATGGCCTTCGCAACAGGTGAGTAAGTTCACTCGTTCTCTTTTGCTACTTCTCCTTTTCCCTTTTTTCTGAGATCCATTCCATCTCTAAATTCTCAACCTCGGCTGCCACTAATCACATTCCTAAATCACCTTCTCTTCACTTCTTTTCGCCTCTGCCTTGACTTCACCAGGATCTCCCCCAATGGATATCCTTAACCTTTCCCTCATCCATCACACCCACTCGTATTTCTCTTACTTTTCAAGGAGGCTTCGTCGGCGGGAAATGTGCAGTACACTATGAGCCTTTGGCTTCCGAGGACCAAGTGACTTCGATAGAGAAAGAATTATCACGGATACTGTTAACGACTATCTATCCAGAAGACGTTAATCGAAAGCAAAGTTTTTCCCTAACGTCTGCATTATCATCGAACGAAGAGAAAAAGGATTCCCCGATACGAACGTCTCGAATCAAACTTACATTCGAAGAGTCTTCTGATTTCTTCGCAAGGGTTATGGTGTACGACTTGAGCCTAGAAGGTCTGGAAGGGTGATAGTAAGAGACGAATGAGGAGGCAAGTTGAATCTGGATAGGGAGATGTTGGGAGAATGTCCGTAAACGTTTGAGGAATCAAAGTGAAGGATAGACTTTTACTTATGAATTCGAGGACTCTGTGTATAACACTTTTACATATATCGCAGAATATTTCGAAAGAAGGATCACGGCCTACTGTACCGAGTCAGTGCTCGTAGGTGCCCCACATTTTTCCACAAGTAAACTTAAAATGACATCTATGCATCTCTAAATGTTGTCCACTCGGACAGGCTTGTTGGCTTCGAGGCCGTCCCAATCCTGTCGTTCTTCAGACATACTGAACAAATTCATCGCTTGTAAATAGCATATTAGCTACATATCCGATTGCAACAAATACCCCGTCCCAAGATATCATATTGAAGTATGAAAGCATAGATGTGAATCCATAAAACTGTTACCGTGACTCGAGTCTCAAAGTACAGTAGCCTCATAAAGATCTCCAAAGTACTGTTTGACAAGATTGGCAATCAGACCGCTTGTCATCGACAGTGGCTTACCATCGGAGCATGAATATAGAAGAGGAGATGGGCTTTTGTAAGAAATCACAAACGCGTTTTGTCGCCGTTGGCAACACGCAAATGTCGCAGTTCATGACTAAGAATATGTTCTAGGAGCTTGACATTGTATGCCACGGGATCCGAAGCAAAATTAAATCGCGTAAACTTGCCGTTATTTTCAGTTGCCGCGAACTTATCATGTCATTTCTTGTGCTGGCAGAACTCTTTCGGCGTGACATGTGACAAGACGAAAATCGCGAACTTTGTTCCACCTCCGCAAACTCAATGTTCAACGGCAAACCTCTTGAGACCATCTCTCAAATTTATAATTTATGATTTATTCCATACTACATAGATACTTCTGACTCAAACACAATGTAATGATATATTTCATTTATGTGAATAAATGATCATAAGCACCAAGTGCTTGAAGGCAATTGACAAAAATATGATCTACACAATACACATTACCATTAAACTGACCTCCACATGAGTTTGCAAAAATTTACACCATGTCATCATTGTTGTGGGCATCAGTTAACTACCATACTAAACAACACATGCTTAAATCTTGCTAAGCACTACTTGCCACCACTTTTGTTCTTGATGATGACATGTTATAAAATTGTATAGAGGTAGTTGGATTGTAATGTGTATTGTGTAGGGAATGTTTCGTCAATTGTGCCTAAGCACTTGATGTTTGTAATCATACATTCACATAAATGGAATATATCGTTAGGATTTTTACATTGTGTTTGAGTCAGAAGTATCTATGTAATATGGAATAAATCATAAATTATAAATTTGAAAGATGGTCTCAAGAGGTTTGCCGTTGAACATTGAGTTTTGCGGAGGTGGAACAAAGTTCGCGATTTTCATCTTGTCACATGTCACGCCGAAAGAGTTCTGCCAGCACAAGAAATGACATAATAAGTTCGCGGCAACTGAAAATAACGGCAAGTTTACGCGATTTAATTTTGCTTCGGATCCCGTGGCATAACATTGAAAATTTAGCTCCATAATCGCCTAAAGTTGTTGGTCTCGGCGATGTTGAGGTGACAAGGTCAGTGGAGTCGTGTCAAGTACTTTGATGATCTTGCTAATAGACTCCCTCCTGGAGGAAGCGGAAAATTTGGCTTTAATCGATTTTTAGGGAGGGCCCAGGGACCTGAACGGCGTTTGGCCGAGTTAGGTGTGGATCTGGGACGTTATTCATAACGATTTGGGTGAGTATCATGTGTTCAATCCATGTAAAACTTAAGTCCATGAAGCTGTAGCAATGAATATCATTACCATACTTCATTCCATTGTGTCTCCACCAGAAGCAGATTCAACTGCAACCCCTAGCTGACCATCAAGTCTTTCCGTATCCAAATTACCGAACATGGAGGATACTCTCTTTCCTCGCATTGGCTCGTCTGTTTTCTTGTTGGGAGGGGATATCTCGGGGGCCATTCGACGTAAGGAGACTGGTGGGCTTTTTGGAGAAAAGAGAGGTCATTGGGTGGGATTTAGGTTGGATTCAGAGTGGAATACATGAATACGGAGCGGAGATGTTACAATGATTGTGACGGATATCACTCGTATGGATTTATGCAGTGTTTCACGACAGATCGTGTGCCAATTGTTGTGTTCTGTTGGAAGAAGAACTTGTAGCCTACATAAATACAACCGTAAGATAGGATTATGTCAATTTTTCTTACAGGTATATGAAGAATGGATTGATGAGTAAGGTCAGTTCAAGGCTGTGGAAAGAGAAGATGGGCGGAGGAAGAGCTACCTCATCAGGCGGACGCGTCACGTGCCGATGACATCAATCCAAGAATCCAAGGGGACCTCACTGGGCTAAGCAGGTCCCTTATGAAAAGCGCTGTAATCTCAATTTTAGCCCTCTTTTTTTCTTTTGACCAATCTCTTGCTTAATGTAAATGTGCGACCCATCGTCTCTTTTTCCTCTCAAACCGAATCACTCTGCAACACTCGGTACTGACCCTTTTTAATAATCGATTTGACCTCATATAATTGTCCCTAAACATCTCCTCCTCCAATACGAAACTTCTGAACTGAACGTGGCATCAATAATTGAATAGAGTCTCTTCCACTCTCGATAAAACTGTTGGTAAAAAGCATCTGATCGATGGAAGCCCAGAGACTTGATGGCCTTCGCAACAGGTGAGTAAGTTCACTCGTTCTCTTTTGCTACTTCTCCTTTTCCCTTTTTTTCTGAGATCCATTCCATCTCTAAATTCTCAACCTCGGCTGCCACTAATCACATTCCTAAATCACCTTCTCTTCACTTCTTTTCGCCTCTGCCTTGACTTCACCAGGATCTCCCCCAATGGATATCCTTAACCTTTCCCTCATCCATCACACCCACTCGTATTTCTCTTACTTTTCAAGGAGGCTTCGTCGGCGGGAAATGTGCAGTACACTATGAGCCTTTGGCTTCCGAGGACCAAGTGACTTCGATAGAGAAAGAATTATCACGGATACTGTTAACGACTATCTATCCAGAAGACGTTAATCGGAAGCAAAGTTTTTCCCTGACGTCTGCATTATCATCGAACGAAGAGAAAAAGGATTCCCCGATACGAACGTCTCGAATCAAACTTACATTCGAAGAGTCTTCTGATTTCTTCGCAAGGGTTATGGTGTACGACTTGAGCCTAGAAGGTCTGGAAGGGTGATAGTAAGAGACGAATGAGGAGGCAAGTTGAATCTGGATAGGGAGATGTTGGGAGAATGTCCGTAAACGTTTGAGGAATCAAAGTGAAGGATAGACTTTTACTTATGAATTCGAGGACTCTGTGTATAACACTTTTACATATATCGCAGAATATTTCGAAAGGACGATCACGGACTACTGTACCTAGTCAGTGCTCGTAGGTGTCCCACATTTTTCCACAAGTAAACTTAAAATGACATCTATGCATCTCTAAATGTTGTCCACTCGGACAGGCTTGTTGGCTTCGAGGCCGTCCCAATCCTGTCGTTCTTCAGACATACTGAACAAATTCATCGCTTGTAAATAGCATATTAGCTACATATCCGATTGCAACAAATACCCCGTCCCAAGATATCATATTGAAGTATGAAAGCATAGATGTGAATCCATAAAACTGTTACCGTGACTCGAGTCTCAAAGTACAGTAGCCTCATAAAGATCTCCAAAGTACTGTTTGACAAGATTGGCAATCAGACCGCTTGTCATCGACAGTGGCTTACCATCGGAGCATGAATATAGAAGAGGAGATGGGCTTTTGTTGCAGGTATGGGAACCTTTCTTGGGTCAACAGAGCCGAAAGTCACGTCAACTTGGACTTTTATAGAACTCTGGAACTCTTACACAACCTTGGATTGTACAACGAGATTGCTAGAAACTTAGTGATGGCAGGGAGACGGTTGCTTATTGGGTACTACATAAAACTCGAATTTGAGATCGATCATGTTTCATACGCAGGGCGAAAACCAAGTCACCTCAAACCCTTCAGCACGCGATATCAGGAATCTGATATCTCCAGACATAGATATAGAGGAAAGCAGCAGGTACGACGCACCACTCGAAGCCCCCCCTCCACTCCCTCCACTCCCACTCCCACTCCCACTACTACTATTATCTGTCGCATTCACACCACTCCCATCCCTTATCGTCTTCATAAGTCGCTCTAACCAACCGAACTCCAATCTCCTCGACTCCATAAGTAGGTGCTCCCAAATGCATACTCATCTCCATTGGTAAAACACTAGCATCCATAACCCTAACATTCGCGCTCCCATAAACGCGTAGTAGAGTAGAACGCCTCCTAAAGAAAGAGCTAAAAAAAGCGCAAGAAGAAGAGGATGGATGGAATTCGGTTGAATGATGAGGAGAGGATGAACGAATCCCGATCGTTCGTCTGAAAGTGTTTATCCTTTTAGCCGGAAGGGTTAGTTCGACCCGAGATGAATTGTAGACCAGCGGGGAATTGGATGAATGTCGCTAAGCTTTGATCGAGCATTTTCACCTCCTTGTCTTGAAGTCTCTAAATCCACGTGTTGTTTTGAAGATAAGCTGGATCTAAAACGGGTGAGACGAAAAAGGCTCTCCTGAAGTGGATGTACATTCGACCCATAGATAGTGGATGTTGGATAGCAGCTTGAAGAACGATTTGGGTGTATTGGGGGGAGGCGTGGATGGAGCCTGCGGTTGTGACGGAGGAGGTTGTGGAGTAGGCTAGGGAGGTTACCTAGATAGTAGAGAGACTTTCATGTTTTAAAAAAAAGGGAGAAAGAGAGAAAGAGGGAGAGGAAGAAAAAGAACGTACCAAATGATCTTGTAACCTTTTGCCATCCAACACCTGGTAAATCCACTTTCACATCCACACCTGCGTCTTGTAAGAACGGATTTGGGACCGAACACCGGAAACCATCAAGATCTGAGCTGAACCGATCGTTCCTGCAGATAATATGACTTCCTTGTTCCACGTTGACGGTTTGTTTAGGTGAAGTGGAAGACAAAGCATATTGCACTTCCAGTCGCTTTCAGATCTGACGAAGAAGCTGAGAACGTCGAACTGGAAGAGCCGTCCCAAACGATACCGGTCACCGTTGCAACTGGAAGTGGAACGGGGGGGTGGAGATAGAGTCAATGTAGCCTGAACGGGAATAGGAATTCAATCGGATTTACGAATGGCCGAGTTGGCGATGAATAATGAACCAGTGTTGTTACCTGACACGGGGTCGGGGTTTGCTGGGACACCGAGGGAGGAAAGTGCGGGAGGCCAGTTAGAAAGGATAGGGAAAGTCACCTGTCAGGGTCGTCGGAGAGAGAGGCGGGGAGAGAGGCGGGGTTAGGACGAGGAGGAGAAACAGTAGGAAAAAAAAAAGGTACTCACAAGCCAGGGTAACCCCAATGAGTAGGACCATTCGTTCCGTAACTATCTTCGTTATACTCTATCCCTGCAGTATTCTTAATGTCATCCGAAGGCGCATCGAACGTTTCTGCTTTCTTCATCGCGGCATAGAACGAATCCCATGCCCAGGGTGAAGATGAACCAGAGTCATCACCGGAGAAGCCATCTGAGCCCAAGCATCAAATCCCCACTTTACTCGGTCTGACGAGATAGATCTCGTTCACGGCCGAAGACCCTCCCAACACTTTTCCTCTCGGCCAATCCAATTGTCTCCCATTCATACCAGATTGTGAAGACATCTTGTATGCCCAATCATATTCGGAACCTGAGAGGGAATTGTGATAGGTGTTTGCGGGTTCGTTTATTTGAGAAGCGACAGCGTCACCGTTTAACCGGCTTCAAGGACGAGAACAGAGGTAGAAGAGTTTTTGGAGGGACGTGAAGTGATGGTGAGGCCTGTGAGACCATCGGTGATAATGATGAAATTGTAAGAGGGTTTGAGGGAGGAAGAGGAAGTGAGGTAGTTTGGACCGTTGTTATTGTGAGTGTTGAAACGTGCGGAATGACAGGAAGTCGAGGTAGAAGGAGAAGCGGAAACGGAAACAACGGTGTGAGGTGAGGAATGTGGTCAAAACGAGTGTGGACCACATTGGAGGAAGGGGGTAGAATAGAAAGAACAAGAACGGGAAGGGGAGATTAATAAAGAAACGAGCGAAGCGGTTAGGTAAATTCAGCATAGTCACCATCAATGTCGCTCCTTCAATCAACGAATTGGATTTATGTTACCACTCCGTGAAGTTGACTACGTATGATTCCTCCCGATGTTATAGTTCGCATGTTGAGGTCCAGAACTGGACGAAGAACGACTGGTAGACGAATATGACAGGTCGCTTGACCTTGGAAGGGGAATGTTACGCTTGGAATCGACCGACAGTGCCTTCGCAGTAGCCCTTGGGAAAAGAGGTGAGATTTTTCTAGGAGTAGAGAAACGAGGAATACAAGGTAGATACCGTCCATGTTGGGATTTGCATCAGTACTGTCCGGTCAGAACCATCTAGAATAACGAGAAGGGTACGCACCACCAAGTCTTCGTTCCCTTCAGCTACACAGCCATACGTCGCCGTACACTTCCTCATTCCTCCCTTGGCAGCAAACCTCGTCGAGCGCGACAACTCTGCGGCATCTATCCTTTATAGAAACTTTTCTAGCAACTCACTCTCGTTTCTCCCAACGTTTTACGATTACTTTTGCTGGAATTTTCCTGCAGGAAGAAAATCAAGAAATAAACCGTATAATCAGACGTCTCTCCATCTCCGGGCGCACAGGCTAGGACTCACGTCGTTAGACCTCCAATTCGCCCTTTACTAGCCCGATTCTCGAGTGCACAGGTTCCAAGCGAGTAGTAGAGTAGAGAACGAGATAGAGAAAAAGAAGGAGCAGGAAAAGGAGAAAGAATGGCCAGGAAATTTCAGTCAGCGTTCTTCATTCCTGACCGAAGCTCACGAGGGGCACAGAGAATCTCTGATTCCTGCTTCTTTTCCGTGCACAATGTTTTCAAAAAAACAGTGATGATCCCAAGCCAAGGAAGGGACAGCAAGGAGGCAGGGAACGCGACTCGCAAGCAAGCGGTGGAGGAAGCACGGAAGCAAAAATGAATCCCGATTGGTTACGACAGCCACGGCTGCCGCTGCCCTTGCCTGATCAGTCCCAATCACAACTCCTGGCGGGGGCCGATGATGGTTCCTTGAGCCTATCCTGTTCAAAAGACGATTGCAAGTATGAAACCACACAAATTTGAAAGCACTAGTCTCACATTTACATTTACTTCCTTTTTTTCCCTTCCGGTGAGCTGTTTCATCGAACAGATCTTTATGAAATACACATACACGCAACCAAGCTGTGCCAACAGGATCTGGGGACGATGATGCAAGGACCGTGCGTTCGGACTACGAGGTTTATCCTCTCCGCTCCAGCCTCCCTGATTCTCTTGATTGTGGACGGTCGACGCTCAGTCGAAGATGGCGCAAGGACCACTGAAAGCTAGAACTACAAGCTTCAATCTCGATTTTTTTCCACCATTCGAAAGGTGAAGTCGTAAGGGAATCGACACCACCGATCATTGTTGGACGAAACAGAGACAACAAGTCTCATGGTTTTTTTCAAATCTCCCTTCGATCATGATTCAGTTTTTCAACCACTCAAATTTAGCAAAGATTCAAAGTACTTAAAAAGTCTTTTTCGGTTTGCTTCTATCCGCCGACGCCCTCATTTCCCACTTCCGCCGCCCTTTGTAATTCTTAGTCTTTATCGCTCTCCACCCTTCTTTTGCTTAGTGTTCTTTTTTCTCCGCTCACTTCGGGGGGCAAATCTTACTTCTTCATCCTGCCTGTCGTCTTGCTTTTTACCAGAACAACGATGGCACCTATTGCGGACATACACAAGACGTATGCGACCGTTCATTTTTTTGCTTCCCTCGAGACAACCCTCTGACCTTCTCTCTTTCTCTCCATATAGGATCGGTCCCATGTTTCTTGGCATGATCATCGGACTTGCATTATGGGGCGTCTCGTGCATTCAGGCCTGGTATTATTACGGTAACTACAAGAGGGACACTTTGTATATGAAAACCCTGGTATATGGCACACCTAGCTCGTACTAGTAACAATTTTACTAACATCATGCTCAGGTTTCTCTAGTGTTCATAAGCGACACTATTCACCAAGGAATTATTTGTTGGATCGGTGAGTCCTCGCCTCGAACTAGAGAGTTTTTGAGCTAAACGTTCCAAAAAAAAGTCTATCGGTACACTATCAGCTTCTTTGGGAACGTCATCCGTGCCCAGTCGATCGATAAAGGGATTTATATTGCGGTGCTCTTCAATACGTTCACTGGGACGATGGTACAGTGTTTTTTTACATACCGAATCTGGCAGCGTGCGTTTTTCATTTTCTTCGTGAAGGGTTCTGCATCGATCGGCTCATCTGTCCGCAGTTAGAAAGCAAACCGTATTGATGTCGGTTATTGTGAATGCTCAGTTCCTCTCTAGCACGATATTTAGTTTTGACATGGGTTTTTCCATAGTCCCTCTTGATCGTCGGAGAGCTTGTCGTATCACTCGGTATGTGGCACAAATATTAGTCTATCATTAAATTTCACTTATACGTAGCATATAGCGTATGCCCTGCAGGGCCTCGTCGAGGATCTGAATGATTTTGGCAAAATCAGAAAACTCAAGGGCTTGTTCGTCTCTGTCAATGTCCTAGCCGCAGTTGGGGACTTGATGATTTGTGGTTCAACCTGTAGAATACTCAATTCATCAAAGACTGGGCACGCGTGTAATAATCATGTTCTGAATCGTCTGGTAAGTTGATAGTTATACGCTTGGGTGATCTCAATTCTCAAGAATATGTAGATGATACTTTCCGTCAATACCGGACTGGTTACATCAATATGCGCATGTTGTTCGTTACTTTTTGTGCGTTTTCGTGACTCCTTTCGAAAAATTTCGACATTTTCTTATTTATTTTTTTTCGTAGATTCTCATACTCGACGAAAAACACTTCGTTTACGCTGGCTTTTATTTCATAAGTAGGTTGCGTAGTTGCCGACATCTACATATTCTAGTATTTACTAATATTCTTCATTCAGTTGGAAGACTTTATTCAAACTTCTTCCTCGCCGCTCTCAACGTCCGACGGCGGATTCAAGGAGAAGCGACTGAGGAGGACGAAAGTGACGCGTTCTCTTTAGCTACGTTCGGTTTCTCAGTGAGGCGACCTTCAAACTTCTTTTGTCCCAATTGCCGCGCCTCACTTGTGGAGATTCCAATAACGACACAGGCGTCTTTCCGTTATTCCCCTCATCACTGTGCCAATCGTTCCCACGACTGCTCTCATGTTTCCTATCTCTGCAATCACCCCTCCCATCTACACGGCAGTCTTCCGTCCCTCCATGCTCGTCGTTGTATGCATTCTTACAGCTATCCGAATTCACGTTCCTGTCTTCCTACAAACTTCCACTCCAGTATTTACACAGAACCCTGCCCTTATAGGAGCACACGTCAGCACTGTCGCCACCCTGACATCGTCCAATGTGTCCCTGAACAAGATCGAAGAAGTCGTGCACACCGGGACTCTCGTGTCTGTTTTTGTTCGACGGGCTCCTGTTCGCGTGGATCCCGCTCGAGGGAGTCTCCAGAAGGTCTTGTAACGCCTTCTCACGAACTCTCGGTATGAACTAGTTGATTTACTTCTTTTTCTGTCTAATCTCATTAAAGCTTTGTTTTAATACAGAACAATCCCTGTGTCCCTACGTCTACTCCGTTCCTCGGACCTTTTCATGCTGAGCAAGTTCAAAGCTCAAGTGAAACTCACCAAGGAAATCACGATTCTTCTCATTCGAGTTGGAGATTGTCAGCGTCTGTCTTGTCCTCCTTGACGGTTTGGAAATCACGGCCGCCAGATCAGGAAGAAAGATCAGGAGAAGAAAGCGGAGGACTCAAGGAGTCAATTCCTGAGAACGACTCGGAGGTTCGAAGAACTTGTGAAGAGCCACGGTTCGATACTGCCGCTGTAGATGGTCTCGAGCGTGACGAAAAAGAGTATGCCTGAACGGGAAGATGTAGACATTACAGACATCACCGACTGTTACATCCACGCAGATCCATCACCTTCAACTCTGCCTCGTTATTCCCTCCACTCTTTTAAACCACTCATATAACGGGCATGCTATGCGATTTTTTTCACCAATTTTCGTCATTGTAGTTCATATGTCCTTTTCTCTCTTTCCAAAGGTATGTAGCATAGATATAGTATTTATTTCTCTATGAATTTCCCGGTTATCCCCCCGTTATCACTTTCTCAGTCTTTCTGGACCACTGTTAATCAAAGGAGGCCATCGCTTCGCGTGGCAGATACGGAGGCCGAGTACCCAACCGGTAATGAGGTCCATCAGGAAAAATATTTGGCTACGTCACGCTACATAGACTATATCAAATTAAGCGAGACGTTCCGATCTCCGCTTTATAGCTCGGTCGTGGAGTTTGCTTGACCCTGACTTGACCCTTTTATTGGCTTTTACGATTTTTTTCGGCTTAAAAGTTCAATAGCTTTTTTCAAGCTGAAAACCAGCCATAAGCCGGCAGTCAGGGTCAAGCAACTCACACGAATCCCGATGTTGCTCCATAGATTGAACCTCTTTTGTACTTTACTTGATTTTTGTTTTTTATTTGGTCCCGCTCCAAAAGTAATGTAAAGCGAGCGGAACGAAAAGAAGTCTAATGATTTGAAAACAGTTGGGATACCCGACCCAAAACCCGATATATCCACTGTTCCAGATCCGCAATTATGTGGGCTGTTGGCTCACACGCGAATTTCTCATTTTCATTGACCCAAAACTTCCAACGTTATTCCATGGACAGACCCGTTGCTGTAACCGTACTTGTCGCGTTTGATCATCCGTGTCTCCACCGTCTATTCATGGCGACGACGCCAAAAAGTCAAAACGCTCTCGAATTTTTATATCTTCGAGCGGATACCGTAAATGAGCTGCATGCAAAAATCTACAGTTGAAAATCCCGTGTCCCGTTTTGGAGATATATTCCCATCCGTGACCAGGCACTGAGACTGCCAAAAAGGTCTACGTGATCTGGCCAGGGATGGGAATATGTTGCCAAAACGAGTTCAATGGCCGTACTTACCGCTACAACGCTCCTTTTATATGTAGTTTCGCTGTTTAGGGTCACTGTTGAAAATATGGTCTAGTAGTCAAAAAATAATATGAAGATATAGCTCAAAATGTCAGTCACACCTTTCGGGTCGAGGTCATACCATCCGACAAGGAGGAGTGATCGATGTGGTTTACTAAAGATTTGGCACGAGATTCGGTGAAAACGGATTTGAGATTTTGAATGTCCATATACATAACCCTCCCTTCGTAAACTCGGGAGTGGGGGAAGTAGTCACATGTAACCCTACACCAAAATTCAAAGGTGAGCGCCAGAAATGGTGCAGGTCCATTCCAATTTCTTGCATCGTTGCATACGAGTCAGAAGAATGGGTTAGTACTATTCCCATGAGAACTAGAGAGACGATGTCATTTCCTTTCAAATTCAATGATATTCAAGGGAAGGTCGGTTATAGTGACTGAAATGACGGGCGGCCGGAAAGTCGTTTTCCGTACCTGTGGGAGTTTGTCTATCAGAAGCACGAATGAACCAAGAACGTTTATAAGTAGATTAGCGTTCAGAAGGCTTTGATCAACAAGTATGACTTCCCTCTCCTTCCGTGCGCGCCCTGGGGCAGTTGTCAGAGTGACACAAACTGTTGCTGGTCTTACTCTTCGTGTGGAGGACTCAGGAAGCTCAACTCTCAATCACCATATTAGCAACGGTTCTGGTATGGCAGACCTATTTATTTACACATCTCATCGCTAATGCATCCAGTACAATCAGCAGAGCTAGACATTCGAGTAGATCTAAACACAACTGGATTGACAATCTCCGTAATTCCAGCATCTAGTAGCGGGCTGACCTCGACTGAGGTTTCACCACAGCCACAAGGAATCTTCAATTCCACGGTCTCTCACTGGGCACATGACCGCGTTTGGCCATCTTCACCCTCAGACGCTGATTCTCTGCTGTCGTATAGTGAAGGTCGGTAGTCCTTTGAACCGTGAGACTAGTTTGACCCATCGATGTCCAGAGAATACCAGCACCTATTCGAGGAGTCCGAATTTTTGCCACAGCGATATCCTTGAATTAAACACCCTATTATCCTCTTTACAAACACGGTCGATATTGGATAGCGCTAGTTTAGACCCAATAGGACTGGATATCCCTTCCAGTGTTCCCGGCCGACGCCACTCCATGCCGTCGGCAATCACTACAAGAAACGTGAATAACATGCAAGATTGCTCAGATGCAGGTAAGCCCTACTACAACTTTCAGAGAAGTTACGAATTCGAGAACAGATTCTCTTGATATCCGTTCCTCAGGCACATCAGAATCAGTACAAGACAACCATGTCTCAGTCGCAGAAGCACTTCCAAATCTCACATTTGTTAGTCAAATGAGAAACTCGCAGTTTCCCTGTAGAACGTGTGATCGTGTCTTTACTCGCGAATACAACCGTAAAGTTCATGAGGAGGCCCATACTACGAGAGCGGCAGGACCACACCGTCCACACCGTTGTCGGGAGCCCAATTGCAACACAACATTTTCGCGGTCGCATGATAGATTACGGTAAGAAGTTCTCATTCAATTTACGCGGTGTTTTGAAGGACTTATAACAAACGGTGTAGACATGAAGTCCGAATACATGGTCACGAAGCCCACACTTGCGCCATTTGTAATAATATGTTTTCATCGCTGAAAAGCCTACAGAAGCACCACTGTAAATACTCTAGTACACAATCTTAGCGAGGCTACTGTATTGTATACTAATAGCTAAAAAATTGGACCCATATCGCGCAGCCGTTGCAGGAGATTATGGTGTTAAGTGTTCCCGATCCCGAGACTCGACACTAATGCTCTATCATCTATCGACTCGAACGAACCACAAGTTATAGAGTGGATGTGACAAGATAACAAGATAGCGTTCTTTCTCATTTGCAGAAACAATATGTCTTAAGACAAAGAAGCCCTCTGATTGGCTACTTGCCGCTTGCCGCTTGCCACTTGACGTCATTGATCACGGGATCCGACCGTCGAAGGGAGGGCGGTGACTCCGGTGAGAGGCTCCTGCGTGCATCGCACGGGTAGCTGCTAGTTAACAAACCGTGTAATGAAATGAAACGAATAGTCCCCGACTCCGAGTTTACGAGGGGAGGGTTATGTACACCTCGAATGGCCCAAAACCTATAATCCGAGTTTTTACCGAATCTCACGCCATCGTAATCTATAGTAAACTGCATCGATATCGATCACTTGTCTGGTTCAGCGCCGAGCGGAGACATCCGTGTACTTAATCTACGATCTACCTATTCTAGACTCTGACAATGACAACTCTGCTATAACACTTTGCACAACTTACTTAGCTGAATACTCTGAAATGACTCCGATGAAGGAGGGGAGGGGTTTTGTCCTCGATGGAATATCTCGTCACTATTCGTGTATTACAATTACTAATCATTGATATCGATACCGGACTTGTCTGAGCAGGTGTGTAATTCCAAGGAGACTAGTCATTACAGACCATGATCATTGATGTTGACTTTGACAAACTACCTCGCACGTGTCCAGCCCAGTCAACAGACTCCTTCAGGACCCCCGCCTATCCTCCAGAGGGTCAGGACAAAAGTCCGGACAAAAATGGGATTTTGGGGCTGAATGTCTATGTCACAGTCCGGACAAGGTTTTGCGTCTGCGGAAAGGTCTGGTCAGAGTCCGGATCGGATTTCATAAATTCTGAACCGATTTCCAAATCCTAAAAATAACTATTTGAACACAAACGGACGTCTTAAAAAAGCACGAAAATGTTTAGAAATGAAATAAATGTTTAAAAATGCGTGGAAATTTTGTCACTTTCTACTGGGGCCAACCGCTCGCGCACGGTTATATAAGCCGCACGTGGCAGTGGTTGGTGCTGCGCAAACTCTCTAATAATTTCTTTTGAGGCCAGGTATCTCTGTTCTCATCTTAAACTCCCCAAAATTGTTTTTATGCATGCATCTTATCTTCATGGGGATAAATGTCAAATTCAGGTCTATTCTTTAGAGCAATAAATTGGCAATAAATCTAGATTTCAAGATAGGCACATCAAGCAGCAGTAAATTCCATGAAAGGGCAGAGTCACTGGCATTCAGACAAAAAGATGTGTTACAGAGCTTGGAAAAAATAAGGACACGAAGGAGTATGTCGGAAAAAGTAAATTCACGGCATAAGCGGCCACAAGCGCTTATAATGCCCATAATTAATTGTGCCCTTATGCCGCCTTATGCAAGCGAGGAAATTGTATAAGGAACGGCTTCCTTATAAGATTACGGCGGTCATAAGGCAATATAATGGATGGCTGGGGATGCACGCGGGAAAATAAGGAAAGGGCCATTCAATCGCTTGAATGGACCCATCCTTTTATCAGTAGTGTAACCACAGGGATTCGAACTCACGCGAGGCTATTCAAATCCATATGCTCGTAACCTACTGTGCCAATATAACAACTGGGCTAACTGGCTGTTATTATAGCAAGCAAACGGTTTAATATAACTACTCTCTACCGGGTACCGACGCAGGTACCGACATGTTCTCCCGTTGGAATGAGATCAGTGGATAGGTACATCACTAAATTTTGAGTTCAGAAATATATTTTTGCCAAAGCACCGTCTTCGCAAAGACTTCCTTCAGAATTTCTGGATGGAGAAATCAGATCTGTAATCGTTACCAGTAATTTATTGGATATGCATGGTGGACCGCGAGGCCATGCATATGGGCATTGCCGTCCTGTATTAGCACCTGAAAATCAAAGCCAGCATAGAACAATACCAAGATGGCTGGTGCATTCAGTATATTACCTTGTTGGAATTATATAATGATAGTATAGTGCGGGATTATGGTCAGGAGGGAGATTTTCTAAATCTCCCTTAGCTATGTAGCCTTCAGGTAACCCTCCCGAAAAGAATTGGGCCTACTTTTTTGCATGGTAGGTACTTGGTCACATATAAGCTAGTGCTTACCGCTGTTTGCAAACCCAATGACAGCTGGAGATTTTGATAAGCTAACCTGGATGCAAAAATTGACCCAGATGCGAAAAATCTGCCTTCGGGAACGATCTTTTTTTTTTTACAGAGATTAGCTAACATGTATGGATATGCAACAGTTCAAGGTGAAAAGATACATACACATACTTATACTACTTACATATATCGCAACTCTCATTGATTTTGCAAACAGCTGAAATTACAGTGGTGGCCAAAAATACTGCGCCTTCCAAGTTGGGTGCGGCCCAGCCACCCAGGATCACTCGGCCTTCACGGCGAGGGATCAAGCAGTACACTCCAAGTCTGACTGGTAGCAGTACCTTCCAGAATCGGGTGGATTGCCATTGGCAGCATAATTATTCAGAATTCTCAATGGATGATATCATGAATGAATGTCTTTTGGGATTCTGATTTATTTTCTTGTTCCCAGTAATGCTGGTGTTTCTCACTGCAATACCAATACAGACAAGAATGATCTAAGGAAGTCAAAGCATGGTATACTTATATTTGAATCAAGATAGAGCACTGATGAAGTACTGAAATAAAATAGGCTGAAGCCTAGTGCTAGTGGTTGAGTTACTGTATTGAATATTGTACCTGTCATTAAATAGATCAAAACTAGTCTTGAATATCCAGACTAACAATACATTTGATAGCTGTATCACCATATTAGACCAAAGTTACTTTATAGTAAGTATAAGTTTGTATTGCAAGTAAAGTGCTAGTACTCATTTGAACAATGCTAGTAGTAAGGTTTGGGTGTACTAGGATGATGGTATATCAATACTGTGATCATTGTAGGAGTATGTTGAAGAACATTACTAAAGCATATTTGCCATGACTATGTCCATAGAATATATATTGAGTCCATCCTGTATATGTAACTGAATGAATTTAAAGAGGGTCTACATTATTCCAATTCTGCATTGGAAGGCTATTTCAGAGTCTGCTGTTTCCACAAAGAATTGAAATGTCTCGCACAACAAGTCCAGGTGTAAGACTGAGGTCCAAGTTAGTTAAATGACCTGCATTTATATGAATTTGTGCCATTTTTTGGCAGTAGAACTGGTGTTTGCTGTGTTAATGTTAAGACAATAACAATTGCCTATGGCCACTGGAAAGCTCTCTAGCTCTACTCTGACATTACTTACATCACTCAAGGCACTCGGCATTAAAGTCTTTAAGTATCCGGGTTAATTACATTTATTACACTAGAGGGACTCGGGGGAATTGAGCTGTCGATGTATTGCATACATGTTAGTGAAGTCTCCAACTGTGCACTGAGCTACAGAGAAGGAGGGAGAAGGAATGAGCCAACGACCGAATGTACGTTGTGTGGGATTATAATGACCCAACGTGTCTTACGAGGACGTCATAATGCTTACCTCACAATATGTTGTATCACGATGTTGGCGGCAATCTTAACGGCAGTTAGAATGGCCGGCGTGGGATCATGAGTGTATTATGAGAACGTCATAATGCTTACCTCATTATAAGGCCGAAATTAGATTTCCGACATAGGACCCCTGCCAACCCCTACAAATGTTTGGTATGAAATTTGGCCGTTTTGGCAATTTTTGTCCCGATTTTTTTTCGACGGTCTCATGCAAACATTGTCCAGACTCCGGATAGACGACCAGACCTCAATTTTTTGTCCGGATTCTTGACCAAACATACAATAGTAATTACACTTATTTCTAATCAGGAAACTCGGAATATTTTGAACTAGATACATCCATGAGCTCGTATACTATTGTTCGTTGGTGGCTTGTCCAAGTTAATAGTACAAAAAAGGTAAATCCTGGTAAATCTTATGTGTGTCCGTGAATATCACTACAAAAAAGGAAATTGACCATTTGTCCTGTCCCAAAATAGTCTGAAAGCTGCCATTCCCTCCTCTCAATTCTATTTTAGATTTGCGAACTGCAGTCTTTTTTTTATTTGATTCCCTGAGTCCCCAAAAATTCGCATTCAGCATACTCCACTCTGGCTACATTAAGCCTTCCAACATGTCTTACCATCTTTATAGAGCGCTTTCTCCCTGACCACCAACATCCAATTGCCCTGAGGTGCGTAAGTTGGTTCTTTGATCTCTATGCTCGGTCTTCTGTCCTTCTACATACTTACAACTTGTTCAAATGGAGTTTAACAGACTGATATCATGCAGATAATACAGGCGGTTACATGCATACACAAGGCTGCTGGACATCAACGCTTCCTTAAGGTAAGCTTTTGATTCATGCGTATATTCTTGTTGTGTTGTCCTGTTTTATTACTGTTTATGCAAATAGGACACATATATGCGCATATAATGAGTCAAATGACTCGGGCAACTATGATGCTTTGGAAGGTGCGCAAATATACCATTCAAGGGATCTTTATCTATTGACTCACTTTTTTTGATTTCATAGCCTCGTGGACTTCGATAGTTGCGTGTTCAACCTGCTTGTCCCGTCATTTCCAATCTGCCTTTCCATTCTCTCCCAACCCTTCTTCATTCTCACCCTGCCTTTCCATTCTTTCCCCGTCTTTTCTTCATTTTCAACCCGCCTTTCTGTTCATTTTAATCCACCTTTCTGTTCAAACGTTTGTTTCCAAGTCCACCTTACGATTACGGCTTATTAGGGGGCCCAGCGATGACGATGGGAAGGGACTAGAGCAGGGCTGGGAATGAAATTCGAAGACTTATGTACAGAAATGTGTTTGGTACATTATTATTCATTTTATTATTTATAAATGTACAAAAATGCGAAGAAATGTTTCCTGGTACATTAGTTAACTTTTGATGCATTTAAATGTTTAAAAATGCGTGGAAATTTTGTCACTTTCTACTGGGGGTTGGCTCTCATGCTTGTTGACGTGGTCACATGTCAATTTTTTTTAACAGTTTAGAGGAGCTGGGACTCGGAGGGCGCTTATTGAGGTGTCGAGAGCGGAATGAATGTTTACAAGGAGAAGATTTCTGCTGATAAAATGTGCTAGAACTCGATTCATGACCCATAGTAAACAAAGAAAGGAACGGTGGCTTGCGCACAAACAACAAAAGCCAACCACTTGCGCACAGTTATATAAGCCGCATGTGGCAGTGGTTGGCGCTGCGCAAACTCTCTATTGGCTCAGAGACTGTCAAACAATGTATGGAATGTCTCTCCGTATTCCAATGAGAACCATCTTCTACTCTGCTTTGTGCAGTGCAAGATGTACTAAAATGAAAATGATACTAACATGTTTGATATCTTTTGACCAGGAGATGCAGACTTTCTTGCCAAACTTGTTTTACTCAAAGTTACATATACCAGTGACATTTTTAAGATTGGCTGATAGAAAATATCCTCTTCCTTTACAACATAGCCATAGCTGCTTTGTGAGAAAAAAAACAGATCTTTGACCCTACTATTACTTATTGCAATGGAACATGACAGGGGCCAGGATATGCAAAATAATTGATAGCTTATGCTGCCTTTATTTTTGGCTGACCATGATTTTTTAAGCAAGATATGTTATATGTCTTGTTCATTTAGAATGAGATAGTATCTTGGGAAGGAACAAGTAGCTGTCAAGAAGTATGCATCCACAAGGAATTGCATGTGTGACTGACTTGAGTGTGATCAATGTATCCTGGTCCCTGGAGTCCAAGGCTCAACTTGAAGCTTTGGTGATATTGAATATATACATTAAAGGTTCTTAGATATGAATTTCTACATTGGCCACTTGAGAGACATTGTGGAAGCTATAAAAACTAGCAGACAGAAGTGAAGAGTTGGACCATTAGTGTGCATGCACTGGCAGTTTTGCATATCTCAGTTTTCACTTGCTCTGCACCCCCTCAATCCAGAAAAATCCAGTAAATTCAGCCTAGGGGTTATTAGCTTGAAAAATGTATCTGTCTAGTTTGTACGTAGTTCAAGCTCATGAGGGACACAACATAAATCAATTGTCACATAATAATGACATGACCAGGTTTACACAAGAAAGTTACTAGAATCATCTTTGTTTATTATTGGAGTCGGGGACATGACACCGCATAGGGCTCCTACCTGATCGGATTGGGTCGGATTCGGATGGTGCATTGTCTTGAGGTCAATCCGCATCCATCAGATTACCATCTGCGGATTGCCGGATGATCCGACAGATCTGGCACCACTCTGCCGAAACTGAGCCAAGGCCCTCGCAAAATCCTTTTTTTATTCTCATTTTGTCCCATACAGTATTTTCAAAGTTTGAAAATATACTTATACACATAACTGCATTCTGAAGCCTAAGATTATCATATTACAGTACTGTACCTCATATAGCTAAGTTGCACAAATTATCAAGTTACAGTGGCAGCCAAAAATGATGACCACCAGACCCGAACTAATTTAGTTTTTGAATTATTATGATTTTTGGCCGCCACTGCAGACCTGTGTAATACCTCGGGACAGCCCAAGAGGTACTCTAAATGCATGAATTTCTCGTCGGATAGGTGATTCCCATGCCCCATTTCATCCACCAGTTATCCTCGGATTGTCGGATAGAAATCCATCGGTTGGAAGAGTTCAAAAGCGCTCATCTGCCATCCGAATCGGGGACACAATTGGTGGATGATCGCCAGATCATCCAATCGGGTAGGAGCCCTAATGCCGCAACAGCAGCGTCGCTACTGATTTGTTTCTTGCAGGGCCGAATAGACAGTGTGAGACACACACTGTGTGTGATTGTCGTTGCGCAAATCACATCATGTGATATTTTTATTGCGTGCAAACAGCCTTGCTCCACCGCCAAAATTCAATATTTTCGCGTAAATCTCACAGAAATCTTTTTTGGTGGTAAATTGGCTGTGGGGCAGTGTGGGGCTCGCAATGAAAATATCACATGGTGTGTTTTATGCAACAAAAATCACATGGTGTGTTTTATGCAACAAAAATCACACACAGTAGTCTCGTACCCAGCCATCTTGGAATTAGCACTATTTCTGCACTGCCGGACAAGTCCGGTGGAGTTTGAAATCAAACTGCACAGAATGCTACCAAAACGTCTGGTGCATTTCATATAGAAACTCACCCATGATGTCATTCCGCTGTCACGCATTCCTTTTTTGGTACCCATGTATCATGTGCTGGCACGTCTCACCTCGACATCACCTTATTGAATGGTTACATAAATGCCATACACCCCGGGTATGGCAAGGCAAGTTAATAAGAATGAAATTCGTTTATTCTCAGCTACTGTCAACAATTCCGTGAATAATGTGAGATGTATAACTAGTAAGGAAGTTGTCAAAAAACTACCTAATAGAGTACTCACTGTGTCGGAAGTTCCTCTGGAGTCACGACCATATGCACATGTATGGCATGACGTGGCGGCTTCCCCATCCCATGAATGACTCTTCCCACGACCAGACATCGGTCAACCGCTGCTCGGTACCTATCCCGCTACTTGAATAAGTCGACAACCGCTTCCCCACGGCTGTTGTCATCAACCCCCGACGTGTTCCCTTGGGCCTGCAGTATCCAAGGCATGTGAAAGCCAACATCAGTCCCTCCTGTCGGTCCTATAGGACATTACATATTGGTCCGGCATCACCTTCCGGGCTCCCCATTGAATGTCGCCCGCCTTCCCGCCCCTTTCCTTTTGGTTGTATGGATTATCAATGCTTATTTTCCTTCCCATGATCTTGCCACAAGCTATTCAAACTCTGCCAGACTTGTCTGAGCAGTAAGAATATATCAGGACAGTTGAATAAATATTATATGACTACTGGCATCTCCCGAGCCTCCCAAACACTATCTTGCTCCTTTCCACTCCCTTATAGTTCATTCAGGTTGTATTTCTACTTGTTATAAGGTATTCTTGTATCACATTATGAATTAAGATAATCCGAAGACCTGAGAAATGATTGCGATTGTGGTATTTGAGTGAAATTAGTTTGTCTCAACAGGATAAGTTTTTGTTGTTTCGTTGCAATGATACATACTAAACAGTCTTAGAGATGGCAAAATGAACTCATATATATAAGTACTATTAAGTCTATCTAACGTACTACAGGTCCAGTGGTGTGATCACTACATAGTATATGATATAGAACATTCAAAGAAATAATATTAAGCCAGAGACCATAGTCCGACATCAGGACTCATGGCTTCAGTGTAAGTTATCATGACAGTATATTCAACATTTATCAGTTCCTCACGATCGAGAATGCAACAATTCAGCCCGCACTTCTTTGGTACACAGTTGTTGATATAAGTATATGATTTTTAAGATATTATAAGCAACCTCGCATTGATCATGTACTGAACTTACCGGGGAAATTAATTGTTATGTAGCTCCCTATTTACACACAGAGACTGCAGGAGGGAGAAATAAGCAGTGGTATTCAAAGGTAAGGGGCGGGAAGGCGGGCGACATTCAATGGGGAGCCCGGAAGGTGATGCCGGACCAATATGTAATGTCCTACAGGACCGACAGGAGGGACTGATGTTGGCTTTCACATGCCTTGGATACTGCGGGCCCAAGGGAACACGTCGGGGGTTGATGACAACAGCCGTGGGGAAGCAGTTGTCGACTTATTCAAGTAGCGGGATAGGTACCGAGCAGCGGTTGACCGATGTCTGGTCGTGGGAAGAGTCGTTCATGGGATGGGGAAGCCGCCACGTCATGCTATACATGTGCATATGGTGATTCCACAGAGGAACTTCCGACACAGTGAGTACTCTACTGTATCATTTCATTCGATTCGCCACCCCCGCGTGACCGTGACCAGTGAAACGAAATTTTTTTTCGCCAAAAGTATAGCGTGAGCCGTGACAGAGCGAAAAATTTCACAAAATTCGCGAAATATTACCCTTTTTGGAAGTTTTGCGTGACAATGTTGGTCCGGAAAATTTGACCTGAACCACCGTGACTGCGAACAGGTCCGAAATTTCGCAAATTTCTGGTCTCGCGTGACGCGTGACAAGCGAATCGAACGAAATGATACAGTATTAGGTAGTTTTTTAACAACTTCCTTACTAGTTATACATCTCACATTATTCACGGAATTGTTGACAGTAGCTGAGAATAAACGAATTTCATTCTTATTAACTTGCCATACCCGGGGTGTATGGCATTTATGTAACCATTCAATAAGGTGATGTCGAGGTGGCACGTCTTCCCACATTGTTGCGACTTTCTTCTCTTGTTCCCGTCCCTCAGACCCTAATATCTCAATGCCTCAATGTCTACACCTGGGACTGACTGGGACCGAATACACTGCCAGTCTTACGGCAATTTGAGCAAGGCATGAGAAACCAGGCCATATCATAAAATTTTTGCAAAAAGTATTGACATGATTTTGCAAAAGCGCTTATTGAGGCATACATAAGTCTTTGCAAAATGAGTTGTTCAACCTCACGTCGTTGAATTTTGAAAAGGCGGTTGCTGTCAATATAGGCAGAAATTTCACACGGACCTTGCACCTTCTTCTGAAATTGGACAGGACCTTTGGACCCCAGGACTCAGGTCTCTGGGCTTTTTATTTCATGTCGGCTTCTCCCGGTACCTTGGGCTGATTTCATGTTCTATTAGCTCCTGTCGGTTCGGTGATACTTTACAAGTGATTCAACTTAGAGTAAAGTACCCGTCTCATAGCACATCTAGGTACCCTCATTATTGTAACCGGCATGTCTACATCAAATCTGTTTTGTGATCTGAGCTGTCAATACTTACCAGCTGGAACCAGCCGCACTGAAATTCTCAACATTGTGTTATAAATCTATGAGGAAATCAATTCAACTGATAGTCACTCAAAGCATCTAGTTACCCATTATGTTGTACACCGGCATGCCCGCATGAGAGTCAATACTACCAGCTAAAACCGGCACTGAAAAAGACCATTGTTCTCAACCTTGGGGCATCATAAATTTGGAAGCAAGTCAGTTCAAAGTGAAGTGCTTCAATATAAAGTACTCATAGCCCACCTAGGTACCCTGGGGATGAAGAGCATGGTCCTTGAAATAAATAAGAGTTTAGTGAGTTCTGTTGGGCATTAATGCTTCTAATGCTTTCAAAGCTTTTGATACTTTTAATACTTTTAATAATTTTAATGCTTTAATGCTTTAATCCTTACAAACTGTGTTGCTTATTTGCTGCTGAATGAATATTTAAATGGATTAAATGATTAAATTTTATCCTTTGGTACTCATGTTTTGACTGACTGGTTTATTTGTTTTGCGCATTTTTACTTCAGAGCACTCATTTGAAATAACAAAATGACTGGTAGTGCTAAGAATTTTCTTCGACACAAATGATGGTCCGATAATTTATTCTTTAATTTCAACTCCTCTAGCTGTGGTGTATACAAATTGTGGAGACTTAACAGCTCGTTTTCTTCAGACTGTGTTCACAGCTTGTCGATAAATATTCATGATCAATACTCATATTATCTACTAAATCTACCAAATCTGTCCCTGTTTGTTTTTGTTTCCTGAGATGTAAAAATTGAGATAATCATCTTTAAAGAATGGTACGATGTGCTGCGATATGTTTTGACATTAAGTCTGTTTGAGCCGTCCATTCAAGGTAAATTCATAAACATGGCATTTCTCACCCGTCACCCCAAGGCCAATTGGCATAACTAGGCTCATCAATCCTAGACACTTGAGAAAACCTTTGCAACAACAACCATTAAGAAGTGACTGCATTTTCATTGTGTGGTTACCGTTTGCAATTTTTGGCAGACAAAAGCATTTTTGGCCCCGGCCCGTAAAATTGCGGCCAGGTGATCTGCCTATGGATGCACTGAATCCTTCACTGTTTGGCAAACAAAAGCGTTTTCAATCCCGGTCCGTGCACCATCTTTCAACCATATAAAACCTACATTCCCATGATCCTGCTCGTTTTGACCGCCATCATGTCGAGTCTCCTTTCAATTCGCAACATTTTAATCAACGTGTTTTGGTGGATATTTTTTCGGTTGTCCATCTTCTGGGTCTCGGGCAGAGAGGTGGTACAGCAACTGAATGAGGGTGGGAAGTGGTTTATTTTTTCACGTATGTAGCTTTGATGGCCTTTTCACTCTTTGTATGTATTATGCATGTATGATTACTGAATTATGTTTGAAAACAAGTGTGTTCATTTGACTGTGCGGACGCGGGGTAAATTAACGTGAAAGCAACTGATAAGGAGATTCCCGCTACCTTAGGTATCGTGCAATTGCACCAAATTGCATGTCTCTGATCATTTGCATTACAACATTAACTATGTGAGGTTTGGTGGTAACTATGTAAAGTCGACTACAAGGTTGACTATGTAAGGTTTGGTAGGTGTCGATGGGGGTGTTAAGGTAGCGGGCGGTGCTGCACCAGCAGGTGCTACAGTGGTTTTTAAAATTTCAGAAATTAACAGTCACATGGCGGTGTGACACACTCACAGAACGTGTTCTTGAATCGGGCCGGAAAACAGCTCTCAAGGGCCAAGGCACAATAAGTTACTGACAAGCCATGTGCCGGACCATTGGCATCTTACAATAGAACGCCTCACGTGTTTACAAAGTTCGGACAAAGGTCCATTGATATTGCTCATAGTAGTAGTCCACTTGTACATATAAAGTTAAGCCCCCGTTTGATGGTGTTGATAAGCTGTTGTTATGGAGTGCAGCTTTTTACAAAAAAGGATTGGTTGGACAAGTGATTTTGTAAACAGTATGTTGTTGTTGATGCGTAGATTTTACAAAATCAACGCGTCATGGGGTGGAGAAACAGTAAGAGGAAACCTACAATAAGTCATCATGTCCAAGGTATCGGTTTTGTTCATAGAAAGTATGGGCAAAGTAGACTCATTGAGAAGATGTCGGGGGTGCTCCGAGAACATGGGTAGTGGGAGATGTACAAAAAAGGTATATTTGTATTGTCATTACATACAGTGTGATGTGACCCATCAGTGACATGACATCATGGGTGAGTCTCTATACGAAATGCACCAGACGTCTTGGTAGCATTGCACACAGTTTGGTTTCAAACTCCACCGGACTTGTCCGAGTGGGCGCAAGAACTGCAAAGACGGATGGGGACAAGACTAACACACAGTGTGTCTCGCAAACTGTCTATTACCAAGACATTACCTAAACAAAATGACGTCATTTTCGAGCTGCCTCGTATGCCTTTCTGCTCTGCTTACCAAGACACCTGAGGGCTTTCCTCCCGCTTACCAAGACAAACACACTGCGTCTGTTGTCCTGCTCTTCTTCCCAACGATACTCCTTCGACCTACCAGTGTTATTGTTCGGACTTTGTCGGCGACGTACAAGGCAACTACTGTTTCATTTTTGGTCAATTCACGTCGCAGACTATTTGCATGAGCTGGCCATTATTTTTCTCTTGCTTTTTTTGTGTGGGTATTGAAAATGTAACTAATTGTCTAACAGTGTGTTAATCGTCATTCTGGTAAAGGAAGTGAGAAATTGGAGCAACGGATAGGCTCATTGGCTCAGTTTAAAGTATAGGCAAACACGGTGGTGCCCTGAATTGCAGCGACACCACCTGAAATAAAATTTGAGTGAGGTTCTAAACTATAGGCAAACACGGTGGTTTCCTGAATCGCAGCGACACCACCTGAAACAAAATTTGAGTGAGGCTCGAAGGGCTATGATACATCTAAAGCATATATGGAATGAATGGATAAAAAGTTATAGCTATGTAAAAAATGATATCCACAGGGAGACATTAAAAACCCTTCGGGCTAGAAACCACATGGGAAAAGTCACCACGATAGGGAAAAGTCTGCCACCGGGAAAGATAGAAAACAACAGACAAGGGAGAGGTGGGAGGGTAATGTGAAATTAGGACCAGGTTACAGCTCGAGGACATGACAGGGAAGGAAGAAAAGTGAAGTGACTCGAGCCGGAAATGGTCCGTATATTAGTAAGTGAGATTACATAAATTGAGAGGTATATCAATGACTGGGGGTGAGGCCGACAAGCGGCGGTGAACAAACCGTTACCTCTCATGACCCCGCCAACCCAACTTAACTAAATTAGTGGTCCGTGCTCAACTCACGGGAAAACCCATACACCCAGTCAGTGCGCACAACTAAGCCTCACATACAGAGAATAGGACGAGCAAGATCGAAAACAAATGACGTTATATATACAATACAAAACAGTACCAACACTTAGTCTACGGCAAACAAAAGATATCTACAACACAAAACCAAACAGATAGGTACATACTACCAAATACCAAGAGATAAATAAAAAGAGTAAGAAGGTATTTACAAGATAAAACAAAAGAGCAAGAGAGCCTTTACAAGTCACTTGAAGCAGGAATACATCACACCCTAGTCCGAAAAAGTAATAGGGACGAGGGGCGGGATTGCCCACTTGGGGTTAATAGAATACAGAACTTAATCTGCATTCTGTGGGGGGGTGTCAGTGTGTTGCTCAAAGAACTTGTCCGTATGCGCAGAGCATAGCGGGTGATTGGGGGGGCCTGGGTGGAGGACGAGAAGAAAAGTGAAAGTGTGGGTCAATACGTATGTAAGCGGAACATGGGGCACTGAGGATGGAATGAGGTACGTAACCAGTACGGAAGGTGGACTTCTTGATAGATTTGAGTTTTGTGTGCGGCGGGTCGGGTATAAACAAGATGTGGGGAGTAAAGTGTCGGTGTAGAAACAGTACAGGAGCGCAAAATGACAGTACGTAAGCGACGCAGGACAGTGTGTACTAGGTCGTACGTGAGTTATACATAGGCAGTCTAAAGGGGGAATGGGACAGTACATAAGCGTTGAAAGAGGCGCGAGTAGAAAAGGACAGTACGTAAGCGTAGGAAGAGGCGTGAGTAGAAAAGGACAGTACATAAGCGGAGAGTAGACGCGGAAAAGAGGAAAATGACGTCATGATGAGGTAACACATTAGGTAAAAATCGTTTCCGAGCCTGCTAGAAACAAACTAACGTTTAATAAATTAAACGGTTTGTTAATTAAGATTGTGGGGGCAGATGTCAGCGCATTGAGTCGTGAATAGAGGAGGCATGAACAGGGCAGTGATAATTAAAAGTGTAGGTGTGAGTTATACTTGGTTTTCTGTCTAGTCTCTCATTGAGGCTTTGTTTTAATAGCGGACAGTCCGTGTGTCCCTGCGTCTACTGAGCGTTGCTCGGGTGTTTTCATGAACTGAGCAAGTTCAAAGCTCAAGTGAAACTGGCCATGGAGGTCACGATTCTTCTGATTCGCGTTGGAGATTGTCAGCGTCTGTCTTGTCCTCCTTGACGGTTTGGAAATCACGGCCGCCAGATCAGGAAGAAAGATCAGGAGAAGAAAGCGGAGGACTCAAGGAGTCAATTCCTGAGAACAACTCGGAGGTTCGAAAAACTTGTGAAGAGCCACGGTTCGATACTGCCGCTGTAGATGGTCTCGAGCGTGACGAAAAGAGTATGCCTGAACAGGAAGATGTAGACATTACAGACATCACCGACTGTTACATCCACGCAGATCCATCACCTTCAACTCTGCCTCGTTATTCCCTCCACTCTTTTAAACCACTCATATAACGGCATGCTATGCGATTTTTTTCACCAATTTTCGTCATTGTAGTTCATATGTCCTTTTCTCTCTTTCCAAAGGTATGTAGCATAGATATAGTATTTATTTCTCTATGAATTTCCCGGTTATCCCGTTATCACTTTCTCAGTCTTTCTGGACCACTGTAATCAAAGGAGGCCATCGCTTCGCGTGGCAGATACGAGGCCGAGTACCCAACCGGTAATGAGGTCCATCAGGAAAAATATTTGGCTACGTCACGCTACATAGACTATATCAAATTAAGCGAGACGTTCCGATCTCCGCTTTATAGCCTGTGGAACGCTCCCTAGATTTAATCTTTGATCGACAGCTATTTTCAGATCGTTAGACCTCTTTTTGTTTTTCTACTTACTTGATTTTTGTTTTTTTATTTGGTCCCGCTCCAAAAGTAATAAAGCGAGCGGAACGAAAAGAAGTCTAATGATTTGAAAACAGTTGGAATACCCGACCCAAAACCCGCTGTTCCAGATCCGCATTGGGCTGTTGGCTCACACGCGAATTTCTCATTTTCATTGACCCAAAACTTCCAACGTTATTCCATGGACAGACCCGTTGCTGTAACCGTACTTGTCGCGTTGATCATCTGTGTCTCCACCGTCTATTCATGGCGACGACGCCAAAAAGTCGTCAAAACGCTCTCGAATTTTTATATCTTCGAGCGGATACCGTAAATGAGCTGCATGCAAAAATCTACAGTTGAAAATCCCGTGCCCCGTTTTGGAGATATATTCCCATCCGCGACCAGGCACTGAGACTGCCAAAAAGGTCTACGTGATCTGGGAATATGTTGCCAAAACGAGTTCAATGGCCGCCACTGTACTTACCGCTACAACGCTCCATTTAGCGCTACAAGAGTTTTACTTGTAGTTTCGCTGTTTAGGGTCACTGTTGAAAATATGGTCTAGTAGTCAAAAAATAAGATTTTGAAGATATAGCTCAAAATATTAGTCACACCTTTCGGGTCGAGGTCATACCATCCGACAAGGAGGAGTGATCGATGTGGTTTACTGAAGATTTGGCACGAGATTCGGTGAAAACGGATTTGAGATTTTGAATGTCCATATACATAACCCTCCCTTCGTAAACTCGGGAGTGGGGGAAGTAGTCACACGTAACCCTACACCGAAATTCAAAGGTGAGCGCTAGAAATGGTGCAGGTCCATTCCAATTTCTTGCGTCGTTGCATACGAGTCAGAAGAATGGGTTAGTACTATTCGAGTCTCCCATGAGAACTAGAGAGACGATGCCATTTCCTTTCAAATTCAATGACGGCCTCTCAGGCCTGATATTCATGGGAAGGTCGGTTGTAGTGACCAAAAAAAAATAATGTGATGAAATGACGGGCGGCCGGAAAGTCGTTTCCCGTACCTGTGGGAGTTTGTCTATCAGAAGCACGAATGAACCAAGAACGTTTATAAGTAGATTAGCGTTCAGAAGGCTTTGGATCAACAAGTATGACTTCCCTCTCCTTCCGTGCGCGCCCTGGGGCAGTTGTCAGAGCGACACAAACTGTTGCTGGTCTTGCTCTTCGTGTGGAGGACTCAGGAAGCTCAACTCTCAATCACCATATTAGCAACGGTTCTGGTATGGCAGACCTATTTATTTACACATCTCATCGCTAATGCATCCAGTACAATCAGCAGAGCTAGACATTCGAGTAGATCTAAACACAACTGGATTGACAATCTCCGTAATTCCAGCATCTAGTAGCGGGCTGACCTCGACTGAGGTTTCACCACAGCCACAAGGAATCTTCAATTCCACGGTCTCTCACTGGGTACATGACCGCGTTTGGCCATCTCCACCCTCAGACGCTGATTCTCTGCTGTCGTATAATGAAGGTCGGTAGTCCTTTGAACCGTGAGACTAGTTTGACGCATCGATGTCCAGAGAATACCAGCACCTATTCGAGGAGTCCGAATTCTTGCCACAGCGATATCCTTGAATTAAACACCCTATTATCCTCTTTACAAACACGGTCGACATTGGATAGCGCTAGTTTAGACCCAATAGGACTGGATATCCCTTCCAGTGTTCCCGACCGACGCCACTCCATGCCATCGGCAATCACTACAAGAAACGTGAATAACATGCAAGATTGCTCAGATGCAGGTAAGCCCTACTACAACTTTCAGAAAAGTTACGAATTCGAGAACAGATTCTCGTGATATCCGTTCCTCAGGCACATCAGTTACTAGTGAGTGTAAAAAACCTATATCATTTTATCAATACAGCAGTTGAAGTACTTTTCCTCACCCGGTAGCGAGCGCACCGTTTATGCTCCGGCATTCAACATTGACGGCCCGGCCGACTAAACTATGCTACAGTGTAATAGTGTATGATTTACCTCTAACATGTACCGATGACGTGACGGTGGTCACGCGCTGAAATCATAATCATTCCTGCTCAGGAGGAAAGTCAGCCGGAGCATTAACGAAGTCCTGGAAATATATCATTTGTATATGGACATTCCGACATTTACATCTGTTTCTCGGCTCAGTAGTACCTTTATAGCTCTGTACATATGGGCATTTGCCTTTATAGTTCTTGTACCAATGTACCATCTTAGTAACCACAAGTATACTCTATCGTCCGAACGACACTCTCTGCCCTCTGTCGAACTGGTAGCGGAACTTCTTTCCTTTCTTTAATTGAGGCTATCAGTCCACTAACTCACCGTCTGCCGTTGGTTAGCCTAAGTTCGAAGAACAGAACAGAAGAACAGAATTCTGTCTGTACAGAAGGAAATACAATCAACGGACTCACCCCTCCGGCCATTCCCCGAGCAGGAATGATTTGAACTGGTTTCACCAACAGTACATGACATGGGGTAAAGCTTAAGTTAATTGATAAAACGGAGCATGAACGGTGCGCTTCGCTCCCGGGTGTAGAGAAGTACTTCAGTACCTTTACAGGTCGAGTACCATCTTAGTAACCACAAGCATACATCTCTAACCGTAGGTTTTGTACGTTGTCACCAAAGGCAACTCCATCTCAGCGGTCTATCGTCCGAACGACGCTCTGCCATCTGTCGAACAGCCAGCGGAACTTCATAGCAACCCTTCTTCTCGTACGTGAATTGCGGCTATCAGTCCACTAACTCACAAACAGAACCATTCGCCCTCCTTTCGGGAGTCCACAGAACCATTCGTCCCGGGACGCTCTTTGTTTGATAAGCAAAGCTTTAAAGTAATGTGCCAAACAACTTGATCGTCGATGGGCACGCTACCACTGCGTCCTCGGAGAGTGACCTCAGTGGCGGGAGGGAAGCCAGCTGCCAGCCTAGGGCACTAGTTACTGCAGTTCACCGTTCACCGTTCGTCGGTTAGTCTCCCGAAGAAACAGAATTCTGTTTGCCAGCTACTTACTCTTTCTTGCGATAGAACAATAGAACAGTGTAGGTGAGATATTGAACACCAAGCAAGCTCAGCTATCTACTATCTCGTCATCACAGCTCAGAGCCCTAGCCCTTGTGGTATTAGAAGACGTTGCCGACGCGCTATACCTTCCAGGTTAAAAAATCGATAGTCACATGTTATGTCATCGGAGCGATTCTAACACACGATCTCATAAATGTCACCACGAAGACATCTGAAAAGTCGCTACTTTTGTATAATAATGTTTACCGCGTTCACACCCGAAGCACTGGTACATAAGCGTGAAGTACAGATGTGGCAAACAATATTCAGGAAGTTTTGTGGCGAGTTTAACTTACTCTTGAAGAATGGCATTAGATAGTACGCTGGCGCTTTTACAACACAACGTTAACCCGAGAGCTGTTGACACACCTGCCACACCAGGACGGCGAGAGCATCATACCCGGAAGAGTACTTGAAATGCCAACATAAGCGCTCATTTCTGTGCTAGTGTGCAAGATGTCCCTTTGACGCTCAAAGAGCAAACTGATTGTTTACACTCTAAACCTTCACGAAGACGCTGACTCTGTACCAACAGAACATGACTAA
>ML179056.1:82164-111649 GCA_004369135.1 Dendrothele bispora CBS 962.96 | reverse complement strand
AAGATATCAATTGTAGGGTCAATAGAAAACTCGAACATGGGGATAAGCCCTGTAATAATAGCTTGCATTTCCTGAAGGCTAGATATTTATCAGCAATGTGATATATCCAGTTTTCGAAGTATCACTCACGCAAATCGCCACCCGATACATGCTCTGACACCGGCACCTACCCAAGACAAGTTAGTAGTGAAAATCTAGAAGTGAGGTCAATCCCATGAGTGCATAAAGCTTACTGAAAGTCAACAAATTAGCATAGACTCCAAGCGACGTCATTTGCTGGAGGGTCTTCGGGTTGAGGAATCTTTCTGGGTTCCACTTATTGGTATCCTCGCCCCACACAGATTTCAGGCTAGAAACGGTGGTCGGCTCAGTTATTT
This sequence comes from Dendrothele bispora CBS 962.96, assembly GCA_004369135.1. Lineage (NCBI taxonomy): Eukaryota > Fungi > Basidiomycota > Agaricomycetes > Agaricales > Dendrothele > Dendrothele bispora. The sequence goes on along the minus strand of ML179056.1, from coordinate 111,272 downwards.
AATAAATCTTCTAGTAGGAAAATTAGCAACATGCGCAAGAATGCTTACCGATTATAACTAGAAACGTCAATGATAACCCTTTGACCTTTCTTCACCGGAATCCGTGTCAAAATTTCCCCAGAAGTAGAAATGACTGGTTCGGAAAGTGGAATAACGTCGTCACGATCAGTAGAACGATTGAGAATGATGGCAATCGGATACATTCGCAAAGCTTCCTGTTTAAGGCATATACAGACCAGTTAAAGGTATTCAATACTAATCATCCATTCCCTGGGTATCACAAAGAACGCTAACCTTGATGCATGCATTGAAAAAAGGCATCGAATCGTAGTCGTGCGAAGTAAAGCTCGCGTCTTCCCCGGCATCTAATTTCGCACTCTTGATTGCATAGATCTCCTTTAAAATCCTTTGCTGATGTTCTGGGTGTCTAGAGAGCTCGTAAAGCAACCAGTTGGTTGCACCCGCAGTTGTTTCGTGACCTGCAAGAATCAATGTCACCATCTGAGCTAACACCTCCTTTTCATCCAGTCGTTTCGTTGGGTCTTGAGTGTTATTTGAGCGTACTGATGTGTCACTTGTATGAGCCATGTGCCAGGATTCAGTGCATGTCAAGGCTTAGCACTTACCAAGTATACTTAGAATATCCTCATTTCCTTCTTCAGCTCCTTGTCGGCCAAATTCTGCCCTCTCTTGTAGAACACTCTTCGCAGCAGCTTCAGCAGCCTCCATCCACGTGTTGAATCTTTCATCTTCCCTTGTTAAAACAAGAGGCATGTCTGGATTCACCTAGAATACAATGGAAGTAGTTGATCGGTGAGCAATCGAAGAGATGCTACTGGAGGAACGAGAGTAGATGGTGATTACAGTCAATCTCAATACTCACAGAATTGTAAAGGGTTAGATCCGTAGGTAATTCTCGAAGAAGGGCTTTAAAAAACGTTGTGGCTTTAGACAAGCCTGGTCCCGCGGTGTCATCGCTGAAATGTCAGTGAGAGCACGGTTGTCTGTAAGTACGATATCGACCTGAGTAGAAAGAAGGGGCGCACAAGAGATGCCTCAAAATAGACGAGAGTGTATTGACCTCGTTCTCCAGAGCGCCAAACTTGTAACCAAAAGCACTTTCCCCGATAAGATCCAATGCAAGCTTTGAAATCCAGGTAGTCATCGGAATGACATGATAACCCCCTTCTTGACAATTTCTCTCCGCGGAAAAGTACTGCTCCTGCCATTTCGTGACCAACTAAAAGGAAAGTGTAAATTGAAACGGAAATTGGACATGGATATCTAAAAACAGAGAAAGGGAGTCTGAACTAACACACTCAGTATATTTCTGGGCCAGCGAGAGGAATGTCTTGAGTTGCGAAGCAGAAAATGCAGGTCTGAGAGCCTTTCTATGTCGTTGATGCGCACTTCCTATCACCAGAAGTCAGGCCCAGCTTCTATACATTCTGGGGAAGGAAAAGTAATACCTTCAACAGTAACAATACTGTTGCCGAAGACCCTTCTCAGGAAGTTCTTAGCGTCCTTTGTCCTGGGATAATGATAACTCGAGGTCTGGAGGACATGTTGAAAGGCCTTCGGATCTGCGAGATACAAAACATCTTGCTGGGGAGTTCATGTCAAAGATCCAAGAATTCTAGAGATTGCAATGACTGAGATTACTTACACCCAAAGGTCCGTCAAATCTAAACGCAGACCCATATTCGAAGATCCAAGACTCTGACAGTTGACCGGCTTCAACTGGTTTCAGAAATTCGTGTTCATGACCTGTATTAAAAAAGGGAAAGATCAAAATTGCGGTCGGAAGCCTCGATTATCAAAAAACTACAAAACAAAGACCTACCAAAAAGCCAGGATGTCGAAGATGGTCCACGAAGAAACTTGAGCGACTTGCGCATCGACAAAAATCGAGTCGATACAAACAGTGCATAGAGAATACAGAAAGTAGTGACAGAGAAGAGGTGATCCATGGTTGAGCTGAGAAACAATCACTGATTATTGAGGCTTTTTAGTAGTGCTCGAGGATTTGACTTAATGTGTCATCGGCCGCCCTATGAATTCTATTTCTCATACGCTGAAAAGTACTCCATGCCGGATACTTACCGATGGATGAGGGAAGACAAGAGTTCCTTTGATACACCACACCGTTAAGTATAACCGCCACTAATGGATCCTAACGGCAGCGCGCACATCGTATTGATATGTCATCATTATCGCTTCTGGGTCTGGGAAATAGGCCAGCGGTGACTTCCGTTGGTACTTCAGCCACCTTTGACAATGCAGCAAATGCAAATTTTGTAGGGCATCAGGAAAACTCCCACGAAAATATTGTACAAATTTCGGCAAATGTCGAAATAGTCCGCTAGTTCTAATTAGACCGCATCTGCAACGGGAAAAATGTCATTTTTTGCGCTGGTCTGGACGTTGATTGGTAGTGTTGCAACGGCGCGGCTTATATCGGCTTGAACCGGCTCAGCCGAATTTTATTTTGGCTGAATGCGCCAGTGGATCAGTATCAGTTTGGGTTTCAAAAATACCCTTATTGTCTGTTTCTACAATAGTACTACTCTCGGGGGGATTGCCTACAGATTGGTTGAGAAAAACAAAACGGCTTGGCTTGCGGCTCGGGAAATTAGCCGATATAAGCCGCGCCGTTGCAACACTATTGATTGGACTTGTTCAGCTTCAGTTTAGAAAAAGTATTACTTACTGTTAATATATTTGTTGGAATTTCTGGGATGTTTGCAGGATATGTCCAGAGCTCAAATAGGGGCTCTTTTGGTGTAATGATGATTTGTCGTGATTTCTAAGTTGGCAGTTGTCACAGTCCACATGGACGACCAAAGACGCGCTATGTACTATCCCACCAATCTGTGGGAAGACCTGAGACGTCGTAAATTAACTTGGCCTTAAAAGGGCCTCGTAAAAACAGAAAAGGACTTCTAATCAACCCATTGACACTCAAATGGGAATCGTTCCACCTAATATATTTGAGTAAATCTCTAGTAGTCAATATACGGTATCTCGGAAAGTATTGATTCTAACTAATTTGCCAAGAGCAGGGTGTCCGCAAGCCCGCATCCGCACCCTTGTTTAAGAAGCGGATCTAGCCGCTCAAGTTCTCTCATGCCATGCAATGTTAAAAAGAAGTTCATGTTTGGGATACTTACATACTTACCGATCGATTATCTATCTCGACCTATGAAGATGACTCTACCAGAAGTTTCAGGAGACATAGCTTTTGTGACGGGTGCTGCATCAGGCAAGCGTACTCGTAGTGTTCCTCAGTAATCACGATGATCGACGAGCAGGTTTTGCTACAGGTTTCGGACTTGCCTTGAGCAAGGAGCTCGTTTCTCGAGGGTAAGGGTTACTTTTCCAATCATTTACGCTGTTAATTCTAATGTTCATTCAGAGCTTCCGTGATTATGACCGATATCAATGAGGATGGGTGCAAGAAAGCTGCCGCTGAGATTAATGAGAAAGCCGGAAAGAAGTATGTTGACATCGATTTCTTGTTGTATCAGGTTGACTGCTAGTTCATAATAGCGCTGTAATAGCGGTCAAAGCCGATACAACCTGTTTTGAAGACCAAGTGGCGGCTTATGAATTAGGGAAAGAAACTTTCGGTCGAGTGGATTACTGTCAGATAAATTCTTCGGCATTAAAAATGACGGTAAAACTCATTGATCAGTTAACTAGTCTTCGCAAACGCGGGTATAGGTGAACAACACTGGATCCCACTCTTTGACCCAACCACTTCTCGGCCAATAACCAAACCAAACATGACGACTCTCGATGTCACTCTAAATGGCCAACTCAACACAGCTTCTCTCGCTTTCCAGGTATTCGAGCGCCAAGAACCAAACACGCGAACCGGGTTCCGAGGCAAGTTGGTCATAACGTCGTCGATTATTGGGATTTGGCCTTGTAAAGGTCTCCCGATGTACTCTACGGCCAAAGCGGGAGTTGTGAGCTTCATGAGAACTATGGCCGGGTATTATGGAGATAAAGCGATCACGGTCAATCTGAGTAAGTTTATTATGCTGTTTCAGTTCCGTAGCGCTGATCAAAACTTGTCGTACTTGCAGTTGCACCAAACATAACTGGTACGTACACTTTTTTTCCACTGTTTAAACGAGCCGGTTTTCGTTCTCACAAGGGGGTTTTAGCTACTTCAGTAGTTCCACCACGTTTTCTAGCTCTTTTTGATGATGATTATGTCTGTCCTCTTGAGCTGGTGATTGAACAAATGATTGTAGGTCGTTCATTAATATTAATTTAATTAGTTATGAAAGTTGTTTGCTCATATTGCACAAAAAGTCGGTGCTAGGCTCTTGCAAGGATAATGGCCGAGCTATCTGTATTTCGGGCAAAGAGACCTGGGACCATACCCAACATGACGCTATGTTTGAGAAGAACAGAGTACAATTCGAGAAGATGGAGTATGAATTTGGGAAATGGATGGGGTTATGGGAATAAAAGTGAGAATATTCATCGACGATGTACTATTAGTGGAGGACAGAAAATCGAATGCCAAGGAAGTGATTTTGGAAGATTCGAATTAAGGCTAGAGAGAATCCGAAAAGGGACCGTGAGTTACGAGGCCGAATGAAATGAGAACTCGTTATTGCACTCGCTCAAGGGCCTGGCGGATTGGCGAGGAAGATGACCCCCCTTCCTGCCTTATATGGATTATCCAAGATCACGTGTATTAAGATTAGATTAAGATAAGATGTAGATTATAGATAAGCGCTCCGAAGAAATCAATTATTGAATTTTCGTGCACCTTAGCATTTCTGGAGACCCTTGTTCATCATCTTGTGTTTTGCTGTCCATTGAAATTGTTTAATTTTGGACAAGGTTTTCTGAAAATACTGTGAGCTCCTTGGTTTTTAATATAATATTCTATGCGATCTGTATGAAACTATCACTGTCTATTGATGTATAAATATGACAGATTGAACATGCACAATATCAAGCCTTTTTGCACAAATACCCATCATCTCCATTCAATTTGAGGCTATTCTGTAGTGAAGTCACAAAATTTTTTTCTGACCCCACAGGGACCCCCCCCTCCCTACATCGGGTCCATGGTCGCCGATCCGCCAGGCCCTTGCACTCGCTTTAACGAGGCCGGAGATTACGCTACCGATGTGGTCCTGTTTGGATCGGAAGACGACAACCGGCCTCGTTATGTAATTGCCACGTATTGCGCGTTGGCCCACTTTTCTTCTTGAGGCTTAGGCTGGTAATACATTCGTACTACTTATATTCTCCAACGCCAACGTTACAACCTCGCTCGAAAAAAAAAAGAAAATGGTATTCCAAGTACTGGTCGTGCACCACTGGCTAGAATACGCAGAAATGTCAAGTCTGCAACTGTCAGGATCGCAAAACGCAGCCTTATGTTCTGAAAGTAGGTGTAAAAAACATGCCAGTTTCGTTGAGATGGAGACAACTGATGCTGCTTAGGAGTAGGGTACCGTGCAGGGCAGGAACACAGAGACGATGATCTCTTTAGGGTATGACAGTCATGTTTGAGGTCGAGGGCCCAGAATGAAGATGCCGTGGTTCTGATATGGCGTGATTGGAGTGCAGAAGACACACTGCGGTAACTGCGACGTTGACATACTCCGATTTCTCAAGTTCTTTGAAGGAGAAGCGTGTGCTGCTGATGCCTTTTGTTTGTACCACGCTACTTCGCTTCGAGTTTTGAAGAGCTACGACGACTAATATGATCTGCAGGTGAACACAGGTGCACAACGAACGGAACAATGTTATTTGCAGTACTTAATATACAAGCTTATCGACAAAAAAGCAACATTCAGCGGAGTTCACTGGCTGGTGGTGTACTTGTTTTCAGAGTCGATCGTGGCAGCAGTCTGACCATGAGTAGACAGAGTAAAGTTGGGGTACCCATTCTTCTCCTGCTCCCGAAGTATCGATGCATAGTAGGGAATTCCTCCAGCAAAGTATAAGGGCTCGACTGCTTTTCCTGGAATGTTTGCGCCATTCCACCAAGACTCCGCTTTAGAGACCAGCGTACCGCCAGCGACGCTCATGGTGAGATCACGCCATTTATCTTCGGCTTCGCGAGTCGCTTCAATACGGGTGAGTCTGTTGTTCTTCAAGTATTCTATGCAAGTTGTGATCCAGGCGCACTGTATTTCCTGCAGAAAACAGTGAGAAATAGCATGCAAAAAAGACAAATCTGACGTACAATGGTAGTGGGTGCGTTAGACAATATGCTCGGAGATTGAGGACCGTAAACGATGAACACTGCCGTCCAATCTCGAAGTCAACATCTACTTTGCACGAAGAAAGGAAGGCTCACTATTGGGGAAATTTGCTGTCGTCATGCCAAGGTTGGTGTATACACCCTTGGTCCACTTGTCTTTGATTGAAGCACGTCCAGTCCTCGGATGTCGATCTGAGTGATACCTCCAGTGGCGCCATCAAATCCACATGCTATAACGAGAATATCGACTTCGTATTCGACACCATCACTAGTAAGAATGCCTTTATCAGTGATCTCCTGAATAGGCGTCTTTCGAACGTCGACGAGATCGACATTAGTCTGACTTAAAACCTTGTAATAGTTATCATCCATCACAGGTTTCTTCGCTGCGAACGGATAGGGTGCGACTTGGGGGGCGAGCTTCTCCTGCATCACGGGGTCGTCGAACCTCGCCAAAAATCTTGTTTCTCCAGAAAGCGTAAACCTCGTCATTAGCTTCTTGGTTGATCATCATGTCTTTGAAATTATCCCCACAAAAGTTGAGGCCGCCCCCCGACTCCAAAGCTCTTCCCATAGTAATTGACGTTCTTCAGATGAGACGGAAAAGGTATCTAGTGGGAAGGAATGAACGGTATGTCCACCTGCATCACCACAATTTAAGGGATCAGTACTCGGTATCGGAAGGTTAGGAGGGTACTATCAACTCACTCGCTGTCTGTTTACGGTGACGGTAAATCAATGGAGAGAGCTCTCTCATCCTCGCATGTTTCTCATCGTCAACTTTCGAGTTAATCTGAGGCAATACAATTGCAGGTAAGCGTTGAAAGACTGTGAGATGCTTGACTTTGGGGCCAATCTCCGAAATAACCTGCACACCGGTCGAGCCCGTTCCGATAACCCCGACTCGCTTTCCTTCCATATCGACCCCGCCCTGGGGCCAGTTGGCTGTATGGTGCACGATTCCTTGGAAATTGACTAGTCCAGGGAGGTCTGGGATGTAAGGTTTGGATGCAGACCCCACAGCAAGAACAAGGAAGCGAGGACGAACGATTGTACCCTGCTCAGTGGTCACGGTCCAACGGTCCGTATCCGGGTCGAATCGAGCAGCAGTGACACGAGTGTCGAAAACGATGTCCTTCTTCAAGTCGAGCTTTTCCCCGACGTACCGCAAGTATGAGTACAGTTCGTTTCGATCGGGGAAACGCTGTGTCCACCTCCAGTCCTTCCACAGCTCAGGGAGAGAAAATTCGTACGAAGGAGTCTCGGAATCCACACGAGCACCTGGGTAGCAGTTCCAGTACCAGACCCCTCCCACATCACTGCCTGATTCAAACAGCTTTACGGAGCTGCCAAGTTTGCGAAGCTGATATAGCTGGTATAGCCCGCTAAAGCCTGCGCCCACCACGAGCGCATCAAGTTCATCGTTGATCGGTAAGTTGTTGGTGGACAACATCTGGTGGACAACTCGAAGATAGGTAGGGAGTGAGAGCTGGAATGAGCCTCTTCTGATACAAGGGTCAGGGTAGGCACCTATCTAGAATGGAAAGGCGGATATGTCCGCTGTCACTCGGCCGTTGGACCTTCTCCAGCATTCAATACCCGCTGGTCCGCAATCAATCCCGTTGGGTCATTGTAGGCTCGGTTCCAGCTGTTCTGTTCAAACTCCGACAAGTCGTTCGGTAGGTGATCGGAGATCCTCCCTCCATTCAAACTCCGCTGATGGGAGGTTGAACCGGACCGGCTGGGAACGAGTCTAGGGTCATTGGCTCACATGCCTTCGCAAATTTCTCATTTTCACGAATACCCGACCCAAAACACCCAAATTATTCAATACCCGCTGTTCCGCAATTATGGTTGAGCCGTTGGCTCACATGCCTAGGTCGCGAATTTCTTATTTTCATAAATACTTGACCCAGAAACTTCCAGCTTCATACAATGGACAGACCCGTTGCTGTTACCGTCTTTGTCGCGTTGATCATCTGTGTCTTCACCGTCTATTCATGGCGACGACGCCAAAAACTTCCCCCAGGGCCTTCCGGTTATCCTATCATAGGTAACCTGTTTGACATGCCTGCACATGACACTCAGACATGGTTAATTTTTGCTGATTGGGCCGAACGATATGGTAGTATGATTTCTCTACGTTTTTTCAGTGTTCAACTTATTTACTCCTCTTTAGGTGATATATCTTCTCTCACTGTACTCGGTCAAACGTTTGTCATCTTGAACTCGGTCGAAGTTGCTAATGAAATGCTTGGCGCGAAAAGTGCTATATACTCTGACAGACCACGTAAGATATCTGCTTTCTTGATTAGTTGCTGTACCTCACTATCTTTCGCGTAGGACTGGTTTTGACTGGCGAAATGGGTGGCTGGAATCAAGGCATCGGAACGGCTCCATACAACGATAGATGGAAGGTTATGCGAAAACTCTTTCATGGCGCCATCGGAACTCCAGCAGCGAACAGCAGATTCGACTCTGGCAAAGAAATTGAGGCGCGAAAGTTGATGCGGAATATTCTCAACGATCCTGAGCACGTGTTGGATCACTTACGACTGTGAGTAAACCCTCGCGTTTATTGTCTTATCATGCAGTCTAATTCACCGACAGCTCTGCTGGCTCCACAATTCTTCGTGATACTTACGGTTACGACGTGACAGATGAGGATGACCTTATCATTAGAACAGCGCTCGAAGCCCTCAACCAGTTTTCTCGCACCACCTCACCACCATATTACGCGGTGGAGTATTTCCCTGCACGTACGTGATAATATAGGTCGATTTACCAGGACTTACATCTGAACAGTCAAGCACCTCCCTACCTGGTTTCCTGGCGCCTATTTCAAGCGGTTGGCAGTGCATATCAGAAACACTGTTGAAGCCATGGCCCAGATGCCGTTCGATTTCACAAAGCAAGATATTGTAAGCCTTGAAATGTCTTCGTCTTTTGTATCTGCAAACTGATTACATTTTGTACGTTACAGACCCAAGGGACCGCTCCGCGCTCGTTCGTTTCTAGCCTACTGGAGTCCTATCCGGAGGACGAGACAATCATCAAGTGGACGGCTGAGAGTCTATACTCGTATGTAACCCATTTTAGTCTTTGAATACCATTTGTTCTCTAACTCTTGACACAAGCGGAGCGGCCGACACGGTATGTAACTCGTGTCTTTTCGTGAAAAAATTTCCATTGAACTTGATTACAGAGCGTCTCATCTATCTATGCTGGACTGCTTGTCATGATTCTTTATCCCGATGTAACTGAGAAAGCCCGGAACGAAATCGAGAGCATGGTTGGATCTGACCGATTGCCTTCTTTCTCTGACCGGCCATATCTTCCTTATGTAAATGCATTCATCAAAGAGGTATGGCCTTTTCCAACATCCGTGTAGTTTGATATCTCTCTGATCGTCTTCAATTTTTAGTTGTTCAGATGGAATACTGTGACCCCCTTGGGTAAGTTCACTCCGCGAGCTCCTACAAGCTAGTCAAAATCATATGATTCACACAGGAGGGCCACATCGCTCGACCGAGCAGGATGTACACAAAGGATATTATATCCCCAAAGGTACCATTCTTCTAGCTAACATATGGTATAGTAATCGTTTCATCGTTCCGAGACAGTGACGGATTGACCGCGGCTAACTAGGAAAATGTCGCATGACACAAGCAAGTACAAGGACCCGATGAAGTTCAATCCGGATAGGTTCCTGGGACCTAAACCCGAACCTGATCCCATGGAGTTCACTTTTGGATTTGGACGGTGAGTTAGGCTTTGGACATTTCTTGACCCAACACCTCTTGAAGTTGTTTTTTGTTCTCTAGACGTAGTTGCCCTGGCATTTGGTTCGCGGATGCAGCAGTCTACATCGGGATTTCCATGATTTTAGCTGTTTTTACCGTTACGAAGGCAATTGATCCAAAGACCGGTGAACCGATAATGCCTGTTCATTACCAGCTACCGGGTACCGTCAGGTTAGTATTGACTTTCTCGTCTTTCACGTTTTAGCAATCGCCTGACGACAAGTCATACAAGCCATCCTAAACCCTGTCAAATAAATATCCAAGTCCGTAGTGAGAAAGCTGCATCCTTGATTATGCAAGCAGAGTAATGGCTGGAATGTTTCTTTATTTATTGTGTACTTTCGTCTTCAAATATACACTTGTTCGTACCTCTACACAACTCATCGTGATCGTGGCAGTTCTCGTAGTAGACATATAATCAAGTGGGCCACCGCAAGTGTGATAAGTACGAGGCCTGGGATAGCCATGCGATCAGCTGTTCGAAAAGTCAGAGGCTTCTGATTCAGGACCACATCGGTGACGTACTAATCGTAACTCCTTCAGGATTGCTTGACCCTGATTTGCCCGGCTTGTTTCGGCTTTTTTCAGTGGATCAAACCGGGCAAGTCACAAGGGGACCAGCCAACCGGGTTTTCGTTAGCAAAATGCCTCGGCAATCATTCAATTTAAGGGGACGCAGCTTGGCAACAAGCCGACAAGCGGGCAAAGAAACCATGACATTTCACGATGCTATAAGAATGTACTGATTGGTAATAAAGGTCTCGACAAACAAGACCACATCGGTGACCGACGATTCCTCCTTCAGTCGGCGTCGTAATTTCGTCCCATCAAGCTTTTCCAGATGCAGAGAACATCAAAAAAATTTCTTTAATCTCTCCCCAGGTGCTTGGGTAGCAGGAGCCAAATCTGACGGTGTTTGAAAGCACAAACTCGTCGCTCGGCCATTGATACGGGTGGTCCAATGGGCCAAAAATAGGTATCTCGCAATTTCGCGTCTCACCTACTCCCTGATAGAATTTCCAATGTGCTCAGTGATCCACTGAGGGGTTTTACGTACTTCGTTTTTGGTCCATGTAAGTCACAGGTACTTAAAACACTCCACGATGAAGCCGAAGTGTCGAGCATCAATATCTTTACATGATGAAAGTTCATAAATAAGTAGCGCAAGAGGTATAGTCATTGACACTTCTAGTAGAGTATTTGGTATTTACCAGTGTTCAGCATCAAAGTTTCAAACTAATGTTGATGTGAACTGCCTTGACTTGGGTGTAGCTGGTAATTTAAAGTGAGTTCCTGCTTCCCAAACAGGTAATGAAATTGCTTACTGTTCGAGGACGCACTCCCCCTGTTCTCGTCCTATACCAGATTGTTTATAACCTCCAAAAGGAACAGATATCTCAATCGTATTGTACGTATTGACCTATGCAGCAGAGGTTATCCATACACCAGATTCCACCTCTGCATAAAAGAGACACACCCAAGCAGTACCAGCTTCCAAAGCCTGAGCAACTCTTATCGCCCGACTGACATTCTCCGTGAAGATTCCACAAGCCAGGCCATACGAAATGTCGTTCGCGATCTCGATGACCTCTGAAGGCGGGTTAGAAAATGATGATTCAATTGAGAACGATACCGACCTTCCTCAGTCTTAAATTTCATTACGACACCTACAGGCCCAAAGACTTCTTCCCGAGCAATCTTCATAGTAGGTTTCACTTCGGTGAAGATAGTCGGCTGGATAAAGTATCCTTCGTTACCGTGACGCTTTCCGCCAGTATACACTTGAGCGCCGTCTGCCTTTCCAGAGTTGATATAACCCATGATACGCTGTACAGTAGTTTAGAACGGAAGCGATGGGTCACATAACTTTTGGCTTACATTGAACTGGGTCGAAGACACTTGTGGTCCGTGCAATGCGTTACCTGAGAACGGATCTCCAGCATTTTGCTGCAAGTGTTGGGCCGCAGCCGAGAAACCCTTCATGAATGCATCATAGATGCCCTCTTGGACGAAGATTCGGGAGCCTGCGCAGCATAACTGTCCCATGTTTGCACTAAATTTGAGCTATTGTAAGTACTATGATTGCGAAACAAAGGCATGGGGCGTACAAAATTCCAGTGGATGCCCACTTGATGGCTTGCTCGAGATCTGCGTCATCAAAAATAATGTTGGGACTCTTTCCTCCAAGCTCGAGCGTGACAACTTTGAGGTTTGATTTTGCAGAAGCCTCCTGAATCTTTCTTCCAGTCAGAGTGCTTCCAGTAAACGCAATCCTTCGAATCCGCGGGTGATAGGCCATAGCATTACCGACAATATTGCCTGCACACAAGTTTGAATGGGGGGTTCTCGGGAGGCGAAACTAAAAAAGGTCACCATATCCGTTGACGATATTTACAACTCCAGGGGGAAATCCAGCTTCGTTCACGAGGGAAGCGAATTTAAGAGCAGTTAATGGGGTGAGCTCAGATGGCTAAGTATGTAGTTAATGTCAGCACTTCGAATCCGGGGGCTCAATGCAGCGTTAATAACAAACCTTCACGACGATAGTATTTCCTGTGGCAAGAGCAGGCCCAACTTTCCATGCTAACATTGACTAGAGGTTGTAATCATTTGGAATTGCAATCCGTGCGATTCAAAAAGATAATACCAATGGGGCATTCCATGGAATAATTGCTGCCTAAATAATGAATTAGATAGAGAAATGTCGCAAGGTAAGCAGTTATACCACAACTCCATAAGGTTCTCGCCGAGTGTAGGCCATCTTATTTTCTGTGGTCTAAACAAGCGGAGGTAGTTAACTTGAAGAATAAACAACTAATAGATAAATAGATAGAAAGCTACTTCGATGGTCTTCCCGTGAACTTTATCTGCCCAGCCAGCATAATACTTGAGTTCCTGGACGCACCCAACTGCAACTTCGCGCTGGGCTGAAGCGAAAGGTTTTCCTAGTTATTAAATCAAAAACATTACGCATTTGAGTGTGGGTAAGTGTTTACCACAATTCAGAGCTTCCAATGCCGCAAATTCTTCAGCATTCTGTTCAATCAAGTTAGCGAGATTCAGAAGCATCTGTCCCCTGATCGATCCGGGAACTTTCAAACCCCACAACGTTTTGTAAGCCTTGCGAGTTATACAACAATCGTGCACGCAAAAAAAGATTAAATGTTCAATTAAAGGCTCGATCTCAGAATAATCAGTACTGACCTCTTCGGCGGCGTTGACAGCCAGGTCTACATCCTTCGAGGAGCCTCCTTGAATCGCTGTGATAATCTTCCCGGTTGCTGCTCCCAATATGACAAACAGAGCAAGTGAGAGGTGCATCATCACATACTTGGATTTACGACTCTGCGGTAGAATAAGGCTGAATGTAAATAAGAGCTAAAAATATTTTGTGAAAAGGGCAACGCACTCAATCTTCTGTTCGTCGACAGGTTTGACCCACTTTCCGTTGATGAACAAGCCGGTATTGATAGTCACACCTCCCTTGTAAGCAGGTGTATCAAGTGTGAGTGAGAATATCTCCGCCATGATATGTGGAAGGTAGAGAATGAAAATAAAGAAGGTTTTCCTCGGATGCCAGTGGGTTTTTCTACAGCATGTTCAGCTTGAAGATGGACAGTGCTGAGAATGTGCCAGGAGTTCCGTGCGACTAACTTGGATCTCTCGCACATCATTGCGAATTCAAAGTGTACAGATTACTGAGAAGATTCGTTGCGCTACCAGCTCCGCACACATACGGATACAAAAGATGTTCGGGTCCTGAAGGGGCCACTTGGCGTGTATCTATCTATCTATCTGTTCACAGAACGTTGATCATTGATGTCACCTTCCGACGAGCGCATGAGAAAATTTACAATATTTCGCCTCATGGTGAAAGGCAGTGCCTAATTCCGCTGTCTGCGTCGCTTCGAATTCGCGTTTAGGAACGACCTGTCACTTGCTCTTTACGAGGCCGACTTTAGGGGGACTCGTTCTTGCTTATTGCGAGTCGCAGGTGACAGTGAAAATTACCACGAGTTATATCCATTTGGCATATCGTCAATCTTATCTTATGCCATTACCGTCCTGCCGCGTGAAGCGACGGCCCTGCTCTCATACCGTTACCAATTGCCTGATATGATAGCTACCGTGTAGCCTGGGAACCGCTCAGCTCGAGCGTTTGGAAAATCTGAGCTTACAGGGTTTTGCATTCCGTACCAGGCCACCAAGTGTGTAATTCCAGCGCGGAATTGGCCTGGGAGTGAATTAGCCGAAAAATCACAAATGATGCATTCCGTACCGGAATGCAAACCCTGTACAGCTACTTTCGAAATATTATCACGGCCTGGGGTCGGTATACACTTTCCTCGAGATAAGTTGGAAATCAATTGAGGGCGGGAAAATTCTGAATCATCTCACGCAAACACCCCGAAGTCGTTCTCTTACAACGTAACATGATTACACGTAATATCCGAATCGCTGAAGATACAGATATCAACTGGACTCCGTTTTTGGGATGTGGTGAAACGAAGTTTGTCAATCGTGACGGATCATGATCTTGTCATGAAAGTTGGACTCACTAAAGAGTAGTTACTATTATTATACTGTAGTTGGCCCTTGTTCAAGTTGAGGCGGCCTTCCTGAGGTGCTCTGGAATCTACATACTGTTTGGGCGCACCGTATAAACTGTCAGAGCGCATCGTCGTATGATGCTGAGCAGCTAATTCATCTTGCTTTAATCCTACTAGAAATCGGGCTGTGAATGGTTATTTACATGTCTGGACCGTTTTCAGCAGCCCTAGTTTCACTCTAGTTCCGCGTTTCTTCCTCCTCCTCCTCCTTTTCTTCCTCCGCCTCCATTTCAGCACCCTCCTCTTCAACTTCAGCTGCTGCTTACACTGAGTTTTTTTAATAAAATTACAGCGTTTAAGGGTGCTGGTCATCAAATCAATCTAGACGGGCGGTAGTATGCTTGATCAGCTACCCATTGTCAATAGTGTGGACGGCCTAATTATCTGGATCCTATCTCGACAAATCACCTATGGGTATCCTTCCGATTTTCCATTTACAAACTTAACTAGAATTTGCGGACCGTCTTTCCAAACTTCTCCCGCCAAGTTGGCAACGGTAAACAGGGTCATGGAATATACCTAGATCTGAGTTATTCTGGGAAGGTGGTGGCTACAATGTAGATGAATTTAAGTAAATAAGTGCAGTATATGTATGTGTTCTTCTGCGACCTTCCCAGACCAGGATCACAACGGCCGCTGTTCATCGAGAAGTGGATTTTGCTTCTTCCAGCCTGGACGTGTGTCCCAGATACGAAAGTAGATATATCACCGCGCCAATCATGGATGCAAAATTTTGATTTTCGGATACTGGCAATGGCGACGCCAAGTAAACGTGATCCCCTCCCGCTAAAAATCATAACATTATGTAGTCCTCAATAAGTACAGAATGGGCATATTGCTGCAAAGAACGGGCGTATGCTATAAACGGTGGTCGCGTACCCTGGCGGCCGCGGTGTCCAGAAGGTTCACCATCTACCAATCTTTTGTTGAGTGGCGACATTTGGTCAGAAATGACTTGGCAGATGCTCACAGTAGCTGCAAATATGCGCCGGGTGCTTGCAATAAATGCAACTACTTAGCCCCGTACATGAGAAGCTGGTAATTTTCAACGGCGCCAGCTTCACCTGGGCCAACATATATAAACACGAGATGTCCACTGCACTTTCTAAGTACCTTACCTTTCGACCCACCTTGATATCAAGCCATGGCTACTCCCTCGATTCTGGAGCTTTTCCTGGTCGGGGTCGTGTCTTTTCTTTGGGTATACCTTCGCAACCGCAAGTTTCAGCGTCACGGCCTGGCGAATCTTCCAAGCCCAGAAGTCAAATCATGGTGGAAGGGTACTCACTCCTTTAGTATCCCCTACAATGTATAACTAATATCAGCTTGATAATGGGCTCACAGGTAACTATGTTGAAGCGCTCAATCCCGAGGCATGGGATTTTCACCTGAGACTTTTGAAAGAGTGTAAGTCCTTTCTCTTTTTTTTTTGGCCGGGACCTTCAAAGATATAACCTCTACAGATGGACCGGCCGTTCGACTTGATGGTTTTATGGGTGTTAGTATTAGACCTTATTTTCTAATGTTCAGAAACATTCGATAACGTCAAATATTACAGGACAAGCAACTGATTACCTATGACCCAAAGGCGTTGCACCATATTCTTGTAAAGGTTGGTGGACCGCCTTTTCAATCTGAAATACGAGGGGGAATAATCCAAGAGTGATGTAATCAGGATCAAGCTCTCTATGAACGTCAAAATCTGGAGTAAGTCGTATTTACAACTTATTAATCTCAATCTGAACAATCTCCACCTCAGTGATACTGCTTTGTTCTTCGGAAGAGGTCTTACAGGTATCACAGGTGAACCCCATCGTAGACAGCGAAGAGCCCTGAGCCCCGTGTTTTCGATCGCCCATATGAGAGATATGCGTACGTGAATTCTACGTGGCGCTAGGTCGATGTGACTGACATGCATTTGTTAGTCCCGATATTTTACGATGTCGTGCGTCAGGTGGGCTTGTCATTGTCACTTGTGCATGTTTGTCAATCGTAGCGCAACTGACCTTTCTGTAAAAAACTAGCTTGAGAACGGTTTGTCTTCCAAGTTTGAAAGCGAAGCCGAACCAAAAGAGGTTGGTTCTTGTGCAAATAGACTTTGCGGTACCCTTTATTCTGACTTGTTCCTCTAGATCGAAATGCTTTCATGGATGTCACGAGCTGCACTCGAGCTCATTGGCCAAGCTGGCTTGGGCTATTCATTTGATACTCTGGAAGATGATGCAGTCGTGCACCCATATACAGGAGTACTCAAACAGTTGGTGTTAGTGCAGCTTCCGCACTCGTCTGAGAGAAATCGCTGATCATTATTAATATTAGTACGACCCTTGGAGAGATGTGGATGGCCCGAAGGTACGTTCTGCCTTGGGCTATGAAGATTGGTTCGCCTAGTTTTCGACGATGGGTATTGAGTACCATACCTTGGAAGAATATGCACCATATTCGAGATATATCTGATTATACATGGGAGTTCTCTAAGGAGATCTACGAAGAGAAAAAGAAAGCTCTTGCTGAAGGAGATGAAGCCGTAGCGAGACAACTCGGAAAGGGAAAGGATATCATAAGTATTCTAAGTGGGTTCCCCTTCTATATTGACCTCCGAGTTATTAACTGTTTTGACATTCAGTGAGATTGAATTTGAACGAGAGCGATCCGGAGAACAAGCTCGAGGAAGACGAAGTATATGGACAAATGTCGTTAGTCGACGTGCTCTATTACTCCGAGTTTATTTCTTCTCTCAACAAAAGCGCGCAGAACGTTAATATTTGCGGCGATGGATACGACTTCGGTAAGGACACAAGCTATTGATATTGTTTCCCTCACACTCATAGAGGGGTTCAGGGTGCCTTGGCACGAGTGCTTCATCTTCTTTCGATTCGTCCCGCTGTTCAGGATCGCTTGCGTCAAGAGATCATCGAAGCTAGGAGTGGAAACGGAGATATACCATATGATCAGCTGGTTTCCCTCCCTTACCTCGACGCGATCTGTCGAGAGACTCTCCGGCTGTGAGTGCATCTTTGTCAAGTTGTCTATCAATGACAATAACACTTTCATAGCTACTGTCCCGTTCCCCACGTATTTCGAACGTAAGCTAATCTATGTTTTCTTTCCTTATCATCTTCTAACGTCTAGCAGAGCGCAGCAAGATATGATCCTACCACTTTCGAAACCTATAACCGGTGTTGATGGAACCGTCATCTCTGAAATACACGTTCCCAAGAACACTCGTATTCTGGTCTCTATCCTTAATTCAAACCGTAATCCGGCATTATGGGGACCCGATGCACTGGAGTGGAAGCCAGAGCGCTGGCTTTCAACTCTACCAGATGAACTCATCAAAGCACACATCCCTGGGGTTTATTCTCATCTGTGAGGAAGTTGAATTAAATACCGCATAAAATGTCGCTGAGCTTCTGAACCACAGGATGACATTCAATGCAGGAGGAAGGTCTTGCATGTAAGTCATCCCCCTTGGACTTGCGCATTCCTGGATGCTTAACGCACAAACCAATCAGTGGCTTCAAGTTCTCCCAGTTGGAGATGAGTATGTCTACTCCCTGCTTCTGTTTACCTACACTACTGATTGAGTGTATACAGAGGCCGTCTTATCGATGCTTATCGCAAAGTTCAAGTTTACACCTTCGGATAAGACAGTGTCTTGGCAGATGAATGGGATTTTGACGCCTTGCGTGGACAAAGGTAATAAAACACCTCAGCTGCCATTGGTTGTTGCCAAATTGTAATTACTCCAGTACGCCAATACTACTTATGCAGTGAGATACCTATAAATATGTACCTTGTCAAGAGTCCCATCAACTGTTACCTAAGGAAGTCGAAACCTTTCAGTCAAAAACACAACCATATCAGTGGCGGACTCGGAGACGAGACCCTTCGGTAAACCTTTAGCCATGTATTCGTCGTCGTTGCTTATCCAAACCTCGCTAGTGCTATTCTTACAGCCTGAGCTATCCGAGTCGGAATATTTCTTCGTTTTATCTCGACTCAACTAGGCACGGGTAAACTTGCTCTCGAATATAAGCCTCGGTTCCCTCCAACAAATGATCTCAATCTAGTACTTGTCACAATGTACAAGAATCTCGTCTTCCTGCTTTGTCCCTCCAACTCCGGTGTCACTGCCATTCCTGTTGTCTCCCGAGGTAGGTATTGTGCCCATCGCTTTAGATCCAGCCTTCAAAGTTCAAACTTTATCGATTTGGTTGATCTATTTCAGATGACCTATGCGTTGGCGAGACTACTATCTCGGAAACGTACATTGTAGCGAACAAGAACGTGCAGGTCTCGGCTCTCGAAGCTCGTCAGAACAACAACGGGACGAATGTCTGTGGGGCCAATTGTTAGTTTGTCTATTGATTGCTCATCATCCAGTGAGTTACACACACATCTTAGGTACTTCACATTAAGTGGTGGAGGTCCTGACCCCAACGATTGTCATGTCATCGCTGATGCTTTGCATTTCAAGAGCGCAAACTCTGGTGAGTAAATCCTCAAAAGATCCGGATTTAAAGTTCAATCTCGCTAGTGTGCCTTTTTGTCCCATGGCGGTAATAAACTCCTCCTCCAAATTGCTAACGGGGTTAGTAATTTTTTCTTTCTTTTCTTTCTCCCCGTTCTCGTTTCAATGATACTGTGGTTTATCGCCCCTTCATGCTCCGACTTGCCATAGCTGCGAGTCTTTCTTTGACAACCAAGACTTGGATCCTTTCGTTTATTGCCGTGATGATTGGGTATGTCCTTTTAGATGTCTTTTGACCATAATTTGTCTCTCTCGTCTTCAATTTAATGGCTGCTGTTATTGACTTCGTCGCATCAACTTGTCAAGCTACCCAAAATGCACATGGGGGGTTCCGCACGGCCAGCGATCAACATTCGTTCATTCAGTTCGTGCTTTCATATACTATGAAATTCAGGTGGAGATTCATTCTCTAGGGTTACGAGGCTGACTTAAAAAACTGCAGTCCTCATTCCTCGCAGAGACCCATTTGGCAGTCTTATTTTTAGGATCATCGACATCATTGAATTCATTCAATTGATAAACATGCTGACTCTACGCATCAGAGAAAATGACAGTCTATTTTAATCAGATTACAATCTTTATAACCCCAAAACCCTTGAAACTATTTTAGTATATTTTAACCAAGATTATGGTGGATCACTATTATCCTAACTTTATTAAAATCATTAAAATAGTTTAGGACTCTAAAATCATTCTCATAATTATAACTGAGTTTTAAGAGTTATAATCATAAGAATGATTGAAGAGGCCAGAATTATTTCAAGGGTTGAAACTTGATTAAAATCAAGTTTCAAAGGTTGTAATAGCAAACAAATTTGCTTGAAATATTGGATAGAGATTTTCAGTACTCTGATTATGTGGAAAAAGAAAAATCTGCAATGCAATCCCATTCACTGGTAGGTAATACAATAATACAATGACAAGTAAACACAGTATACTACAGTGTCCCAGCATGAGAGAAAGACGCAAATACAGGGAAAGAGGGTTTAGTTCCAGATAGATGAGAGCGAGGGGAAAGAAAAAGAGGCGGGTATAAAACACATATGTACATATAGGCTATAGCAACGTACTTTTCCACACTAAACTTGCTCCGAGTCAATCGACATGTCGACGAGTGATGAGACGAGGTGGTCAGAGATGAGGAAGAAGGCTTGGGAGCTGTGAGGGGAGTAAGGTCAATGACAAGTCTGTGAGATGGGGGCAAGGTCAAAAGGGAACATACTGTTTCGACACCCCAACTGAGGACAGCAACTTGTTAGCATTGTTGGATAAACACAGTTTCTAGACGTACTATGAGGTTGTAGGTGAGAAGAAAGGCGCATATATGCGGTTTGAATGATAAAAACTTACGGTACCAATGAACGAATTGGGTGTGACACTTCCACCGATCTCTCGTATCGTTGACCAGCCGGCCTGGCCCAAAAACGTCTTCTCCTGCTTGGGTGCCGCTAGGCCACACTGGAGTCGGGACCACCGTAATCATGTTGACTGCCTATGGGATCTTGGGGCAGTAATTTCCTGTCTTCGCGTTAGTCAAAGTAAGCAATGTGTCAAAGCGGAAAATTGTGCAACAAATTACCTTGAATATCAGAAAGACGCCGAGAGTTGTAAAAGAAAGTCTGCCGAGGCCACGCAGAGGGAAAGAGAGTATGTTCGGAAGGTGAGCCAATCAGTTGAAGAAGTTTGTAAGCCTGGGAGAACGGGGAAGTGCAGCTCAAAGAGATCAAGAGACAGAATCATTGAAAGGTAAAAAAAAAGTGGAAGATACTCAAAAGTTAGTAGATGAAAATAGGAGAGCTGAAGACGCAGTAAGAGATAAGCTAACGGAGGAGAGAAAAGTGACGCACAAGTCAGTCAACTCCGCATATACCCACCTTGCCTATCACCCAACTCGCTCAAAGGGCATACAAACACATTACTGGACATCTTCCCTTGAGCTTTCTAAGCATTGATTGTCTCTCAGTCATGAGTCTTGAAGGCGAACGCGGTTTTGGTTGCGAGTCTCGGGGATGCGACCGTCTGATGTTGGAGGGGTGGGGATCTGAGCGGAGGTGAAGATACCACGGCCACAAGAATGGTTCTCAAAGAGAACCCCAGACACCACCTCGAGCAGCATTGCCCACGGAATGACCGCGAGTGTGCCCTCGGGGCAGGGAGATGGTGGTCGAAAGGGAAGAGGGATACGATCACGTGGTCATTCCGTGACTGATTTGGCTGTTGACGCGGCGGCGTGACATGGCATAACCGACGCGACATAAACTGACATAAAAAGCGTGTGCCATTGCTACAACCGTGATGACATTAGCCAGCGTAAAGAGAAATAAAACGAGGAGAGAAAATCGCTCGCAGGTCAACGTTTCAACCTTTGTAGTAACGGATACCGCCAAAGGTCGAATACGCATAGTACCGAATACCACCACGTGCCAGTAAGGAAGAACGAAGTATAAAAACCCGCAGTAACAAATACCAATGTGTAACCGGGATATAACAGAATATTACGATCCAAGCAAAAGTTTCTCCTTCACCAAGAAGGAGAGTGATTTCTCGAACCAAGAGAGAAGGAAAGAATGAAGAACATGCACGAATAATCGCATCTTTAACACTGTCCGGATGATCGAAATCGGCTGCGAGGGCACCTGTGAGGATACCATCGAAATCTTTGGAGTGTTTTGAGAGCTTGACGATCACCGGTGGAACAACCGAAGTAGTATGATTTGTTGCGAGGGGTGCTGTAGGACATTTTGCTCACGTTTTTGTACTTCGTATATCCTGAGACTGTGTTAGTTCAGAATGTTTTTTAAAAAAGAAACGGAGCTATGTACCACACACCTGGATATTTTCCAAACCTTCTCCCAGTCCCATGCTTGAACCGTCATATCATCATTACCTATCAACACAATGAACGCCATAGGATGTAGTTTCTCTGGGAACGCTACAAATTGGACCGCATTGATGTCTGCGAGTCCTTCTTCAAGGATTGGCAGTGTCAAAGTGACCTGAATTGTAATGTCATCATGAACATCATAACGTGTAAAAGAGGCAATGTGAGACCATGCTGGTAGGTGCCAATACACCTTGCAACGTACGGAGATAAATCTTGCATTAAACGTCTGCGAGCCCAGTTAAACGACGACCATGTAAAAAGAAAAGAATAAATACCGAAGGTATTTGTATAACTAGCAAGGTTCGTCGTTTCAGAGGAGAGGAGGCTGAGAGGAGGATGAGGGAGCGACGTCGACATCGATGTTGAAATCGTGGTTACAAATGATCACATGAATGCAAATACTTTCTTTTTTTGAGGAGCTGTTACGGATCGTAACCTAGTCAACTTCGCAACCCGCTCAACATGAATAACGACGGCACCGTAGATTATCTAAATTTCCGACGTCGGAGGCACAGCAACCCAACTTAATTAATATATTTATAACTCATAGCCACCTTTTTATTTTTCTTGACTCTCAATGACTTGAATCACATTTCTGACTACCTACTGACTAGTTTACATGACTCTTAATGACTTAGACCAATAGTATATAAGACTACCATGTACTGTAGGTAGCTTTAGCGTTAATATTTTACAGCCCACGTACCTGACAGTCCGACTCATCCAACAAAGTAGTTATTGGCCAATGCCGGTAACTGCTTCCGATTTGTTATAACTCCGACTCCAATTGACTTGTAGTCAATTTGACCATTCAGTTTTCAAGACGCGTCGAGCCGGCACATCAACGCATACATATTCAATCCAATTGAATACCAATACTCCCTTAGTAGCCAGTCTACTCTGTCGGTTCCCTTTAGAGGAGCACGTATCGACTACTCGGCAACCCGGAATTCTAGTAATTCCAACCTTCAACTTACTCAAAAAGCTTAACCTTCACTGATTAAGTATTAGTAAACATTAATTCTACTAATAATTACTACAGTAACTTGAGTCAGGATACACGTCCTAACAGGAGCATTCTGGACCGTTTGTTATGCTCAGGACAGTTGACGTAGTCATCTTCCTAGAACTACGCGGTGGATGCAAGGGCCATTGTCCTTGCTCGGTGTAAGCATAGTCATAACTCATAGATCCATATATTTGTTTTTACCGTCACGAGGAAATGCATTTACGCACTTATCAGAGAAGGAGGCCATCGCTTCGCGTGGCAGATACGAGGCCAACAACCGGTAATGAGGTCTGTGCCGGACCGGATGCCTAAAGGAGATAGCATCTAGTACGGCACAGCCACTACCTGCGAACCCAGGATAAGTAAGGACGAGTCCCTAAAGGGCCTCGTAATGTGTGGGACTCGAGGAGACCGCTGGGTACTTACCTCCACTTACCTCTCTCTCGTGCCTGTTCAGCGTCAGCAGTCCTCCTCCATGCCCACTAGAACCCCGTTCAAATTCATCCAATCGTCTGGTAGGTCTTCTTCATTTCTTGACAGCCCTCTCCATGTTTTTCTGACTATTTTTTGGGGAAGGCTTTTTTCCCGTACTTTTCTTTTGTCATTTGATAGTTCAATTCAAGCCGCTTGTTAATCATACCAAGCCACCTGTTCCTGATCTCTCCTTCTGAAAACGCTCGGTCATCATTTGCAATAACCCGTTTGCATCGCAATTTCCATATGAGATGGGCTGAAGCCTGATTCTGCTCAGACAATCCTCCAGAGTCTCATGTCACCTGTTTCAACAATATCTATTTGTACTTTACTTACTCTATCCTGTTGTCACCCTACTACATCGTAAGTTCACGTGATTTGCGGGTCGGCTTGATCGGCTTGATCGGCTTGGCTCAATACAAATTTTATATTCAATTTATTACTTAACTTGCCAAAAAACTCACTGGCAGGTCGCTTATCGCTTGACCTGCTTTATTGGCCTGTACAAGCCGAAAAAAGCCAGGCAAATTGGGGTCAAGCGATCCTTGACAAATCACGA
The DNA here is from genome assembly GCA_004369135.1 of Dendrothele bispora CBS 962.96. NCBI lineage: Eukaryota > Fungi > Basidiomycota > Agaricomycetes > Agaricales > Dendrothele > Dendrothele bispora. The sequence goes on along the minus strand of ML179056.1, from coordinate 87,158 downwards.
TGTAATCACCTCATAATAAAAGCACAAAAGTCATTTAAATTTCCGAGTTCATCATTCTGATGCAGCACTCAGAAATTCACTAAGGAGGTACCACTGTGCCACATTCCTTGCACTTTCATAACTCTTTGTTCTGTTCCCATCTCTGTATGACAGGTTTGAGTTGAGTTCCGAGATCAGTGATATGATCTTTACAAACCATGGCCAGTTGTTCATGTGAGGGGTTGGGGCAGTATCAGCTTACACGGTCTATTACAAAAAAGATAGTTAGTGGGAATTTTCAATTAGGCCAATGCGGAAGTAGCGGGTATGAGGACATGCCTTGAGATTGCCACACAGGTCGCTCACATTTCATAGTATTGGCAAAGCAATTTGGGTTGTGGGGTGTATTGACTGGATGTAACATCAGAACAGACAGATGTTATCACTTGCAATAAATGAATGTGCATGGTAAAAGAATCTTTTCTTTTCTTTGATAGAAATATCTCTAAACTTTTCTTCATCTACTGTTTGTACTTTATATTGGTAGAACCATTCCTGGATGGTCAACCTGGCCAGAAAAGATCACTGAAGTGTCCAATAAATCAAAATATTACAGTTTCAGTGATATGATAATCATATCTTTTATCGATATCAGGTCCTCCAACAGTCATAACCCAAAATCACCTCTATATAGAGAGAAGTTATTCACCAGAGGTTGATTTTAGTTTTCAGTGAGTCATTCTGGAAAATTGATGGGGTGTAAGAAGCATTTTTGGTCTAGAAAACAACAGTTCTACATTAGTATACAGTAACTAGTTACTAGTAGAAATGCTTAGTGAGACAGAACTTATCCAGAATCAGGTTATGGAGACTTTTGAATATTTTTGTCAATGTCGAAGGTAGAGTTCCTTATACCTATAGGTGGCCAACCATTTCCTTGTTTGGTATTTCCATTATTTCATATTCTCCGCCTCACAAGTTTCATCTCTACGATACTGTTTATTTGTACTGAGCCCCTAGCCATTATGATCGGCTAGATATATACCGCAGTACAGACTCTACATTCCTCAGTCGTTCCCACTATATTGTGTGAACTCTGAGGTATGTTTTGATAGTTACATTTATGTTTGATTTATACTAATTATCTCCACAGTACCAATACTTCGTATTTTGACAGGTACTGTAGTTTTGATTATCAGTCGTTCCCACTATATTGTGTGAACTCTGAGTACTAATACTTCATATTTCGACAGTCAATGTACTAGCTTTGACTAAATCACATAATTATAACTTGATTTGAATTGTTAAAATTATCATTGGTGCTGAAATTGCTATTGGCGTTTAAATAATGCCCTACGTTATAATGTGGTTATGATTACCCCACATTATTATAATCTAATTCTACTCACCGAAATGATTTTATCCTAATTATAATATGGGGAATAGTTACAATAGATTTAATCAGATTATAATTGGATTGAAATGAGGTGGCTGGATTTTAACTTGATTATAACATTGCAGTGGATTATAATCATTGAAATGGGGTTAAAATGGAGCGTCATTTTCTCTGATGACAGTTCCACGAGGTCCAGGCCCATTTCTTTTATGTCATCCTGTCTCTCTCAGCACGGCCTCGTACCTGCCACGCGCAGCGATGGCCTACTTCCTTTTATCCAGCATCCTTTAACTTTATCAAATATTACTATGGACGAAGTTTGTATTTATACGTTTCTCCAAATGAGGAAGAACGCTACGTATCTTGTTATCTTGTCACATCCACTCTATAACTTGTGGTTCGTTCGAGTCGATAGATGATAGAGCATTAGTGATGGACAGTTTGCGCAAGTTGCCGAAATACGTCCGTACAAGGGGTCTTGGAACGACACACGTCGAGTCTCGGGATCGGGAACACCTAGCACCATAATCTCCTGCAACGTCTGCGGATATGGAAGGTGCAATTTTTTTAGCTATTAGTGTATAATACAGTAGCCTGGCTACAATTGTGTGCTAGAGCATTTACAGTGGTGCTTCTGTAGGCTTTTCAGCGATGAAAACATATTATTACAAATGGTGCAAGTGTGGGCTTCGTGACCATGTATTCTGACTTCATGTCTACACCGATTGTTATAAGTCCTTCAAAACACCGTGTAAATTGAATGAGAACTTCTTACCGTAATCTATCATGAGATCGCGAAAATGTTGTGTTACAGTTAGGTTCCCGACAACGGAGTGGTCCTGCCGCTCTCGTAGCATGGGCCTCCTCATGAACTCTACGGGTGTATTCACGAGTAAAGACACGATTACACGTTCTACAGGGAAACTGCGAGCTTCTCTTTTGACTAACAAACGTGAGATTTTGAGGTGTTTCTACGGCTGAAATATGGTTGTCTTGCACTGATTCTGACGGGCCTGAGCAATGGATATCACGAGAATCTGTCCTCGAAGAACCACAGGCCAACAAGGCTTTGTACAGCTAAGCAATATGCGTAACTTCTCTGAATATTGTAGTAGGGCTTACCTGCATCTGAGCCATCTTGCACGTTATTCACGTTTCTGATATCCAGTCCTAATGGATCTAAACCAGCGCTATCCAATGTCGACCGTGCTTGTAAAGAGGATAATAGGGTGTTTAATTCAAGAATATCGCTGTGGCAAGAATTCGGACTCGAATAGGTGCTGTTATTCTCTGGACATCGATGCGTCAAATTATTCTCGCAGTTCAAAGGACCACCGACCTTCATTATACAGCAGCGGAGAATCAGCGTCTGAGGCTGAAGATGGCCAAACGTGGTCATGTGTCCAATGAGAGACCATGGAATTGAAGATTCCTTGTGGCTGTGGTAAAACCTCGGTCGAGATCAGTTCGCTGACTGCTGGAATTACGGAGATTGTCAATCCAGTTGTGTTTAGATCTACGTGAATGTCTAGCTCTGCTGGCCGTTCTGGATACATTAGCGATGGAATGTGTCAAATAAGTAGGTCCACCATACCAGAGCCGTTGTTAATATAGTGATCGAGGGTTGAGCTTCCTGAGTCCTCCACACGAAGAGCAGGACCAGCAGCAGTTTGTGCCACTCTGACAACTGCCCCAGGGCGTGCACGGAAGGAGAGGGAAGCCATACTTGTTGATCAAAGTCTTCTCAACGTTAACTTACTTATAAACGTTTACTGTGTTACATTCGTGCTTCTGGAAGACCTGAATTCATTCTCCTCTATGGTCACGTTCGACTCTGATAGGCAAACTCCCACGGTATCATCGGCGCGCCGGAAAAAGACTTTCCGCCCACCCGTCATTTCATCACTATTTTTTTTGGTCGCAATGAGCATCGTTGATATAACCGACCCTCCTTGAATATCAAGGCCTGAGAGGCCGTCATTAAATGAAGGGAAATGACATTATCTCCTTACTTCTCATGGGAGACTCGGACACTAACCCATTCTTATGAGTCGTACGCAACGGTGCAAGGAATTGGAATGGAACTGCGCCATTTCTAGGCGCTCAGCTTTGAATTTTAGTGTAGGGTTACGTGTGGCTACTGTGCGTAGCTTGTGAGGGGAGGTATTTGGACATTCAAAATTTAAAATCCGAGTTTTCACCGAATCTCAAGCCATCATTAGATCTTTTCACTTTTCCTCCTTGTCGGATGGTATGGCCTCGACCCGAAAAGTAACTGATATGTTGAGCTATATCTTCGTAATCTTTTTCTACTCACAAGGCCACATTTGCAACGCGAAAATCGGTGGCCTTAAACAGAAAAACTACAAATAAAACTCTTGTGGCGCCAGATAAAAATAGATTTAGACCTCATCTGCAACGAGATTTTCGAAGGCTCCACTCAAAAAAAAAAACGGAAAATCCAATAAAGACAGTCGAGAACCATACAGGGTGAAAGCTCATTCAGTTGGACAACGTCATAAAGAAAATGGGTCGTTTTTCTAAATTAAAACGGCCAAAATTCCCGTTACAGACCTATTGTAGCAGAAAGTAAATATGGGCCTGTGTTATACACAGTACTGTGGATTTGCGCCGCATGATGCAGTCCACTGGAACCTCTTTTATGGCATCTTCGAGTGGAGGCTGAGAGCGTTTTGACGAATTGACGAATAAAATATGTGTGAGGTTGCACATGTGGTCTACTGCTATGATAGATTTACGTGCGGCATCAAATTGGAGAACGTCATCAGTCAAATCCTCCAGCAAGTTCTGCTGCCACGAACATCAAACGAGAAGGCCGATGATGATTTTGACACATTTCGATTCGATTACCCTCTCAAAACCAGACAAACTCGAATTTCATACTCTACTTTCCCTTACCATTTTTTTCTGTAATCGTCCTCTTACTACATTCCCCCGCTGGAATATACTTAAATCTCGAATGCTTCCATATGCAGATATAGCATTACATACTGAAATGTACTACATCATAACTATCAATGTCTTAATTGTTGGGAATCGAGGACAGGATGCCCCTGCGTAGTTAAGGATGCTCATCGACCCTTGGAATGTTGGAATATTCTATGGATACTCAAGAAGGTTCTTCGAGCGGAAGTGTTTATCAGAAGACCTCAAACAGAGAATTGCGTTAATAAACCAGCTTTTTCTAGCCGCTCCGAGATGGGGATTCAATACAAAAGATGGTGCCTGAGCTGGAGATAATAGTTTACAGAACGATATTATACTCAGGTTCTGTCTTCTGTGGATCACTTCCCCAAAACAGTTTCCAACAGAATCAGTACATAGGCTAGGTGTTCAGTCGGATTGGTTGAGAATGAACTTAAGAGTCAATATGTCATATCTTTATGAGAAATAGATTTTCAACTAGTCTCCGAGAAGCAGATTGATATACACATGACACTTATTGCGCGTGCCTATGTAGGTTTCAATGCATTTGTCGATGGAAATTCAGAGGGTGGTTTCTCTAAACCTTCAAACTTCTGGAAGATTTTCAGGCAGGGACTATGTAGTAAAATTCAAATTTGTGTGCGTATCGGCGGTTATCAAACCTATGTACTAT
>ML179056.1:52510-67752 GCA_004369135.1 Dendrothele bispora CBS 962.96 | reverse complement strand
TCCGTCCCTACATCGACTCTGCTTCCACTTCTACTTTTCCAGTCAGTTGGTTATCAGAAAAAAGGGAAGGAGAACGCCATCAGATTACTGGGCAACTACGAAAAGTTGAACTGAAATGGGCAAAACGTTGTTTATTTGCATTAGTCTTTGCCGTTTCTACGAGTGGTCTGGGTGCCGGAGGAGGAGGAGGAGGAGGAGGAATCTATTAACAATTTGGGTGCTCTTTACTTAGGGTCACTAGTGGTTTGGAGAAGTGGTCAGTGTAGATTCAAGATGGTGATAGAACGAAGACTGTATTGTATCGTTATATTACTATTTTCAGTCTTGTAGCTATGACTTGGACGACGTTTTATCAAATATCTTTGCAATGGGATGGGGATCATGGGTAAGCATCATTGTAAGTAGTACAACCATTCACACATCTATGTATCCATTGTTGGGCTTTCAATGATGAGCACGCGGTCATTTCTCTTGGTCCATATGTCTCATATTCTGCTATTTTCGAACTCGAGTCATTTGATCTTCATGGCTGGTGGAGCATTTTGTCTCCTTACACTTTGTATGAGCCTGCGAGTACCTCCCCCCGTTTAAAATTTTTACTTACTTTTTCTTTTGACAGTTTTTTGATTCCCAGTCTAGTTGTGATAATACTAGTAGAAACAATTTGTAATCTCATTTTCGATAGGAAGTTTCAATACTAGGGTCATTCTCGTGTTGGTTCCTGAGTTGGGGCCATAAGTATAAGAGCTGTAACTCACTTTTTCCTCTTACCATGGGCTTTTGGTGCTGAATTTAGATCAACAATCCATTTACCGCGGTTCCTGATCTTTACTTTCAAAGTGCACAGATTTACAGTCTCATGACACATGCACTGAGTGATGGCTTAGCCCTCGTTCCCCGGTTCCAATTATAGGACCTCGAATCTTTGATCTTAGGAAAGATCCAATCCAACAAAATGGTATAATGTATTCAATCCACTTGGCCTACGATCATCATCAATCAATTTAACTTAGTTGAGGTCAACTGTGTGTTGTCCTTCACTATCTCATTTTGCATGCACTATCACCACCTTCAATGATGGAAAACACCCTGTTGCTTGTAGCATCACGGTGAAAAAGGAAGTGGGCCATCACTCCGCGTGGTTAGTATGAGGCTGTGTAAGCCATTAGTCTCACTACGGGCAAGAACGACTTTCCGCAGTGAGGAAATCGTGAGGAAAATTTGAGGAAATGGTGATCGACCAATAGGAACGCTCAATCACAATTTCCTCAAATTTTCCTCACGATTTCCTCACCGTGGAAAGTCGCTCTTGCCCGTAGTGTCTTCAAGTTCATTAACTTGATAGAATTTGTAAAGGGCGGGACACGAGAAAGCCAAATCAAGACGGAAATTTATGTTATAGGCAGAGAATCCGGAAAGCGCACAGGGTTCCAAATGCGTACAAAATAAAATAGGGGTAGTATAGTCATGCGGTCCATAAGACAGACACAAAACACTGCTTCCTGATGGTACTTACTACAAGCAACTGAGCCAGCACTAAATTGACTCCACAAAGTAGCTTCTTGAAACTTGTTGAAAGAAGATATCTATCTGTGACTCAGAAGCATCAAATTCTGTAGATTGTGATGGACTTCAACAGAGCTGATGCTTAATGCTCACCTTATAAATCGGAAAGATGGCTTAGAGAGTATAAAGTATTGGGACTGTTTTTTTGGTTTTCCACCACTTCCAATGTCTTTCCCACAAACACAACAGTCCCGTCCTCTTTCTGACAGCGACATTTTTATGTTCAGAGAATGGATTCTTGAAATAGCAATTCAATTTCTTTTGTTTGGGATTCATGCAACACTTTCAATCATAGTGCTCTTTCTTTCCATGTGAGTACATGTTTCATGGCTGATACTCTAAGGATTGAACATCAGAGAAAATGACGCTCCATTTTAACCCCATTTTGATGATTATAATCCACTGCAATATTTCAATCAAGTTAGAATCCAGCCACCTCATTTCAGTCCAATTATAATCTGATTAAATCTCTTGTAACTATTCCCCATATTATAATTAGGACAAAATCATTTCAGTGAGTAGAATTAAGTTATAATAATGTGGGGTAATCATAACCACATTGTAACATAGGGCATCATTTAAATGCCAATAATAATCCTAACAATTCCAACACAAATGATAATTCTACCAATTCAAATCAAGTTATAATTATGTGACTTAGGCTTTAGCTAGTATACTGACAAAAAGTCTCCATAACCTGATTCCAAATATAAGTTCTGTCTCACTAAGCATTTCTACTAGTTACTAAAGGGCCTGATGGTGAAGTTGCAATTTTTTTTCTGATCCCACTGGGACCCCCCACTCCCTACATTGGGTCCATAGGTGCTGACCTGCCAGGCCCTTGTATTTACTGTCTACTTAGTACGAATGCAGGACTATTGTTTCCCAGACCGAAATGCCTCTTAAACTCTCAATCAATGTTCTAAAATGGCTCGCCGAAACTAAAATCTTCTTCTGGTGAATAACTTCTGTCTATATAGAGGAGGTTGTTTTTTGTCATGGCTGTTGGGGGATCTAATGGAAGGAATGATCATTGCATCACTGAGATTGAAGTATGTTAGGTAATTGGACACTTCAGTGACCTTTTCTAGATAGATTGACCATCCAGGAATGGTTCTACCAATACAAAGTGTGAATGGTAGGTAAAGTAAAGGTTAGAGATATTTGTATCAAAGAAGGAGAAATATTTCTTTTACCATGCACATTCCATTTGCATTTCATTTATTGCAAGTGATTACATCTGTCTGTTTTGATGTTACATGCAGTCAATATACCCCACAACCCAATTTGCTTTGCCAATAATATCAGGATTGTTATGAAATATGAATGACCTGCGTGGCAAATCAAGGCATGTCCTCATATCCCTACTTCCACATTGGCCTAATTCTCACTAACTTTCTATTTTGTAATAGACTGTTTACGCTGGGAGTACTGCCCAACCCGCAAGCAGCCGTGGTGTATAAATATCATGTCACTGATTGCTGAACTCAACTCAAAGAGCTCGTCATACAGAAGTGGGAACAGAACAGAGAGTTATGAATGTGGCATGGTGGTACCTCCTTAGTAAATTTCTGAGTGCTGCATTAGAATGATGAACTCGGAAATTTGAATGACTTTTGTACTTTTATTGTGAGGCAATTGATAGGGTAGCAACAGGACGGAGTAAAGTACAAATATGTACTGATGGGGAATTCTCCGAGCAGAATCAGCCCATCTGATATGGAAATTGCAATGTGAACAGGTTATCGCAAATGATGACCGAGCGTTCTCAGAAGAAGAGATTAGGAACGGGTGGCTTGATATGATTAACAAGCAGCTTGAATTGGACTGTCAAATGACAAAAAAAAGTATGGGAGAAAAGCCCTCCCCAAAAAAACAGTCAAAAAAATGTTGTTAAAAAATGAAGAAGACCTACCAGTATATTGGATGAACACGAACGTGGTTTTATTGGATATGGAGGAGGACTGCCGATGCGGCGATGCCGAACAGGCACGAGAGAGAGGTAAGTGGAGGTAAGTACCCGGCGGTCTCCCTTGAGTCTCACACACAAGTGCATAAATGCATTTCCTTGTGAGGACAAACGGTAAAAACGGATACAGTAACGGCCAAAACTGATTTCCGCACCATATGCAGAAGTTCTTTCTCATGCCCACTACGAAGGCTCGTAAGTCGCTCGTACTCCCCGTTTGATTACCTTCCGAGCTCGCAATCGCATATTTGATGTATGATAGTACTGCAATAAATTCTTCGTATATGTATGTGCAAAAAAATTATCCACCAGAGTGGGAAACATCAGTATTTTGTCCACAGGAAGTCATTCTCCCCCAATGCAATCAGACGGCGAGGAAAGGAATTATATATGCATATAGCATATAATTGGATGGCTGCACTGTTCCACTCTTCTTGCAGAAGTGCAAAGAGCTCGTCAGAGGTTGAGATATTGGGGTTTTCAAGGCGGTCCGGCTCATCCCATGGATTTTCAATAGGTAAGAGGTCAGGAGAGGCAGCAGGCCACGGAAAGAGGGGAACATCATGCTCATTGAGCCATGAACGAGTGATATCAGCCTTGTGTTTGGGGTCGTTGTCTTGTTGGAACCAAAAATTATCGGTGTGACGTGGAGGGAGCCTACTGAGTAATGGAAGAAGATTCTCTTCCAAAACACGAACATACTGGTCAGCTTTCACCCTCCCATGAAGACGAACCAATGGCCCAACACCCCATGGATGAATACAACCCCCATCCATGACTTTTCCCTTGCCTGATCGGTTCCCAACACCATGAGCAGCCCTCTGCTGCACAGTCCTCGGCCTTAAAGTCTCTTCCCATGTCTTCTTCAACACCAACGACGACCGTCCGAGCCATAAATAATGAATTTTGATTCATCTGAGAAGATTACCATCTGCTGGCGCCAGGTCAAAAACTGCTCCCACATCCTCTGATGCTGCTGAACCTGCTTTGGGTTCAGTCTTGGCTTCTTCAACTGTCTAAAACCCCTCATGCCTTCTCTCTCCGAAAGATTACGCCGGACAGTGCGTTCTGACACATCAGGAAAGTTTTGACGTTGTGCATGAGCGGCATTGTAAAGCTCGTTCCTCTGAATTTGATTCATTGTGTCCCTAAGTGCTCTATCATCCATAACCCTTGGTCTTCCACCTGGATTATCCTTCCTTCAGTCCCAGTAGCAGTCCTTGCCACCATTGTGCTCCATTAGCTTCTTGTAATTGTTGCGGTGTGTCTTTTCAGTGATCTTCGTATCACGAAATTCGGGTTTCCAAAGAATCTGTGAGTAGAAATAGCCTTCATTTCTGTAAATAATGAGGGTCCTCCGTTTGGTCGGTGTACATTTGGTGTAGTTGCAGTCGGTACGATGTCTGCTGCAGGGCATGGATAATGATAGAGGGTTAGCTGTTGTTTCGGGTCATTTTCACTTAATTTACTTAATATACGGAGGCTTTTTCTCATATCACCATGACGCAAAACATGACACTCTTGCAAGCAGTGAGAACAAAGTTTCGAGCTACAGCGATGTCAGAATCCTCATTGAATCCTTGTCGAACATAGGTTAGAATAAGGTGCCGTGAAAAAACCTTCTACATATGGTGTGCGGAAATCAGTTTTGGCTGTTACTGTATATGGATCAATGAGTTATGACTATGCTTACACCGAGCAACGAAAATGTCCCTTGCATCCACCATGTAGGAAGATGACTACGTCAACTGTCCTGAGCATAGAAAAAAAAAGTATTTGCATTCATATGGTCATTTGTAACCTTCAACGTCGATGTCGACGTCCCTCATCCTCCTTTCAAAATTCAGCCTCCTCTCCTCTGAAACAATGAGCCTTGTTAATTATGAAAATAACTTCGGTATTTATTCTTTTCTTTCTACGTGGTCGTGATCTAAGTGGGCCTGCAGATGTTCTGCGCAAGATTTATCTACGTACGTTGTGAGGTGCATTGACACCTACCAGCATGGTGTCGTTTCTCGCGTATGGAAATTGCCTCTTTTACCCGTTATGATGTTAATGATGACATTATAATTCAGTTTACTTTGGCGCCGCCAATCCTCGAACAAGGACTCGTAGACATCAATGCGGTGCAATTTGTAGTGCTACCAGAAAAACTACATCCTATGGCGGTTGTTGTGTTGATAGGTAATGATGATATGATGGCCCAAGCATGGGGAGAAGGTTTGGAAGAATATACAGGTGTGTGGTACATAGCTTCGTTCCTTTTTTTAAAATTCTGAATTGAAACGGTCTCAAAACATATAAAGTACAAAAAACATGACCGAAATGTCCTACAACAAATCATACTACTTCAGTTGTTCCACTGGTGGTCGTCAAGCTTTCTAAACACTCCAAAGATTTCGACAGTATCCTCCCTGGTGCCCTCTCACAGCCGATTCCGATCACTTTTTGTTCATCCGGACAGTGATAAAGATGCGATTATTTATGCATGTTCTGCATTCTTTCCTTTTCTCTTGGCTCGAGAATCACTCTCCTTCTTGGTGAAGGAGAAACTTACGCTTGGAGCATAATATTCTGTTATATCCTGGTTACACATTGGTATTTGTTACTGCGGGTTTTTATACTTCGTTCTTCCTTACTGGCACTCGGTGGTATTTGGTACTAATACGCATATTCAAAACCTTTGACGGTATCTGTTACTACAAAGGTTGACCATCCGTACCTAGCTCATCCTATTTCTCTTTACACTGGCTAATGTCGTTACGGTTGTAGCAACGACATGCTTTTACGTTGGCTATGCCACGTCACGCGTCAACGGTCAAGTCGCACGCGGAATGACCACGTGATCGTATCCCTCTTCCCTTTCGACCATCACCATCTCCCGGGTTCTCCCCATGCCCCGAGGAACCACTCGCAGTCGTTCAGTGGGCAACGCTACGAGAGGTGATGTCTGGGGTGCTTTTAGAGGACCTTCTCATGGTCGCGGTCCCTTCACCTCCATTTATATCTCCACATCTCCAACGCTCTCCAGAATCTTGCTCCTCAACATCGCCCCACCTCGACGTCAAGACTCATCGCTGAAACGCATTCAATGTCAAGAGCAGGCTGGAGACCATGGAAGGGGTCCGGTAACACGATTGTGTGTGCGTTGGACAAGTCTAAGTTGGGTTATCGGTAAAGGTGGGTGCATATATGCGCTAAATTCTTCATTGTTTGACTTCGAAACAGCTTTGGTCCACATTCTCGATTAAATGACTTCCCATTCCTCAATCCCCATGCTGTAGGTGTTTCCTTCCGGACCTTCCCTCATGATAGACTTGGTGCTCAACTTTCATTCTTCCTTCCCATCCTTCCAGCCTTTCCGTGATCGCCTTTGCCAACGTAAGTAACTCCCTCATCGTAAGCTTTTCTTTCCTATTCCTTTTTCCTTTCTAGCACGTAACTACTACGGCGTGCTGATTAGGACCCTTTTCTTGTAGGTCAAGGTCTAATTGATTCGTATGTCCGTAGAGAACAAATTTTATTTATGCTATTAGATGAGATTGTCGAGTTGCAATCGATTCAGAAAGCTTTCAGGGCGCACGTTAAGTAAGTCAATTTTTCTTTCTTTAACAAGGTTATACATGTTCTAACCCTTGCTCTTAACCAGCCGTTGGAAGTGCGAGATTGGTGACAACGTTCCCTAGGTGAGTTTTTATTTCTTCACTCCATTTTTTGCTCCGTGTTGTTGGTTTTTTTTTGCCATGCAAGTCGTGTCTGCAATCATTTGCTCTTGTCCTGTATATTATTGTATAGATACTGGCCAATTGGATGATGTTTTCACATGTGATTGATAATGATATGCAATGGTAAATGAGTAGCATATATTCCAAGGTATCGTGAAGGGTTCTGTGACCAGTTATAATTCTTGAAACTCAATTACAATCAAGTTTCAAACAGTCAAATGATTCTAGTCTCTACAAGTATTCTTACAGTTATAACCCTTAAAATGTGATTATAATCAAGTTTCAACCATTAAAATGATTCTAGTCTCTCAAATGATTCTTGTGATTATAACTCTTAAAACTCAGTTATAATTATGAGAATGATTTTAGAGTCCTAAACTATTTTAAGGATTTTAATAAAGTTAGGATAATAGTGATCCACCATAATCTTACTGAAATGGTTTTAAGGGTTTTGGGATTATAAAGATTTTAATTTGATTAAAATAGACCGTCATTTTCTCTGATGAATAGTTTTTAGGTATAAAGGTGTCTTTATGTTCAACGCAAGAGTTGGACTGACATTTTTTACAATTATGATGCTCTTCATCTCATTATTATCTGTGGTTTTTGAGACGTATGCTGTCCCAAATGCACAAAAAATAAACCAACCCGTTTTTTTAGAAAATCATCACCCGTTTTCAATGATTTTCATGGGCACCCGTTTTCAAACAGAAACCTGACCCGTTTTTACAGAATACCTTCACCCGTTTTTAATTAGTTCTCATAGGTACCCGTTTTCTTACCCGTTTTCAGTCTGTGACATGAGTGACATGTCCTCGGCTAAAAGCCTACACCTTAATTTGGAAGGTGACTTGCTGGGCGGCCTGGGCCAAGCATCGGCCGAGTGTGGGAACCAGCCCCTAATTTGGAATGTCAGAGTTCCCACAGCCACCTCTGTACATGAACATTGAATTAACGGCTTATTATCGTTGAGATGACTAAAACCGACTATTTGCTTGTACAAAACAACTCAGAAAAGAAAGAAATCTTGCTGGTTAGCTACGTTACATCAGAAGCATTTAGAGTCACACATCTAGAGTCACACACTGTGTCACGATGATCACTCAGCAATGTGACAGCTTCATGATCAGGTGATGTAGAGTCACGGAACTTATAGATAAGATCTGACCATATTAGGCTTATCAACATCTTACTCAGCAAGTTCCGGCTGTTAAGTGCAAACGGGTAGGTTGCTTAAATGAAAACGGGTAGATTGCTTGAATGAAAACGGGTAGGTGATTGAATAAAAACGGGTGGATGTTTGAGTAAAAACGGGTGGACCCTCTGAATAAAAACGGGTCGATTTTTTGTGCAAACCGACCAGCATAGAGACGGAGTACATCATGAAACTAATTCCATTGGATGGATTCAACCCACCGGATCTAAGCCAGACCATGTCATCACTAACAAAGTCTGTTGTCGCTCTCAATTTACTGATCAGATTTAATGTGAGGGTTTCAAAGCATTATGTCTAAGATTCACTAATTTTTTTCTGGTTTAGTTTGCTATCAGTGATATCATTGTTGTTTGGAGAGCTTGGGTGTTTTTTCCCAGATGCTTGACTGTCCAGTTGCACTATCAGTTTGCTTAATTGGTATGCTGTCCCAAATGCACAAAAATTAAACCAACCCGTTTTTTTAGAATATCATCACCCGTTTTTTATGAGTTTCATGGGCACCCGTTTTTAAACAGAAACCTTACCCGTTTTTGTAGAATGCCCTCACCCGTTTTCAAATAGGAATCTTACCCGTTTTCACAACTTTTCAGTCAGTGACATGAGTGACATGTCCTCGGCTAAAAGCCTATACCTTCATTTGGAAGGTGACTTGCTGGGCCGAGCATTGGCCGAGTGTGGGAACCAGCCCCTAATTTGAATGACAGAGTTCTCATGGCCACCTCTGTACATGACCATTGAGTTAGCGGCTTAGTATCATTGAGATGACTAAAACCGGCTGCTTGCTTGTACAAAATCACTCAGAAATCTTGTTGAAAATCTACGTTACATTAGTTACAATCTTGTCACATTTAGAGTCACATATCTAGAGTCACACACTGTGTCACAATGATCAATCAGCAATGTGACAACCTCACGATCAAGTGATGTAGAGTCACATAACTTATAGATAAGATCTGAGTCATCTGACCATATTAGGATTATCTATCTCTTACTCAGCAAGTTCCGGTCGGGTGTTGAGTGAAAACGGGTGGGTGCTTGAGTGAAAACGGGTGGACCCTTTGAAAAAAACGGGTCAATTTTTTGTGCAAACCGACCAGCATAAATTGGCACCTTTGGTATGAATTTCATATGATTGTAACGGAAATTTTTTTTGATCTAGTCTTAGCTGGGGCGTTCTTGGATGGAGGACTTGTTGCCAGAGGCTTGATGGGTGACATCGCCTATAGTGGACGCAGTATAGACACAATAATTCTAACTGTTCCTCTTCTTTTGACAAACTTGGTGACTACAGCATTGATTGGATACAAAATATGGTATATTCTACATGCAAACGACGAGGACTGCATTTACTTAAATATTTCAGGTGTCATCGTAGGGACATTCAACACAACTTGGGGGCGACCAACCGTTCATCGAGTAAAGTACAAAAGATCTTGCTCCTTTTGGTGGAATGTGGGGTGTTTTACTTGGGAATTTGGGTATGGAATAAGGCTGCAATTGTGAACAGTAACCAGAGCTAATTCTTACATTTACTCTGTAGTGTGGTTACATTATAACCCATAGCAATCTTACCGGACTTAGTTTAACTTCGGAAATTTACTCTACAGCGATGCCCGAAATAGTCGTAAGTTATACACCTTTTTATTGTCGACTTGAATAATGGACTCGTTCACTTGTAGGCACTTTATCCGCTTCTCATCATCCTTGTAGTAACACACGAGAATGCCAAGCCAGAAAATGCGAACGACATGTCACTATCTCAATCAATTCGGTTTGCTTCAGTACAAGCAGCGAGCTCTGAAGCGCAGAACTCAGTGGAAGAGTCCCGAGCAGACTGCCTAGCAGCCAATGTTGATAATGGCAGCCAGGGGGAGAGAATTGAAACCGAAGTTTAGCCTATTGCATGGGTCTGGGAGGAGTGTTGTTCTTGGGCTAGATGGAATAAGTAGCTTGAATTAGGTCCATGCGATAGGCCAGAATTTGTCTTATTTGTAGCCAATTTTGCGCTTGTACTAGATCTCATTTAATATTCATTTTGTTACAGTGTCATAGTATCCTCAAAGATTCCTTCGCTTCTGAACTTCAATAGGAAATGATCGCTTCGCATGGCAAGTAGTATACTCGGCCGTAACCCGTTCTAAATGTGGTGCTGAATATTCCGGGGCTAACATGTGTAAGGTTTGTAATTTGATGCAGATAAGATAACAATAAACTAAAAGGGTTTGTCTGTGAAAACTAGCAAGCTGGAGTTTGATAAAGATGGGACCTCCGTAAACTCCGGCCTCATAATCGGCGTTTAATACTACGTAGTACGTAATGACCCGATGGTTTGTTATACGCCGCGCATCAGTCCACCACTTCATATTGGTCTATCAGTTTGCAACTTGCTATAATTATGGTACGATGTTACAAATGCATTAGCAAAATTGCTATGTCTTTCCATTTGAATTGGACCTCTAGACTCGGTGACTTCCTTGCCACTTTTGAAAGCTGATTGAGCTACAGTTGTTAATTGAGTACGCTTATGCTGGTCTACGTGATTTTGACCGCACGTAACAGTCATCCATGGAAGAGCGGTTGATATTCTTCAAGTGCAGACGTTTTAAAAGGAATTTAAGCCCTCTGGATCCCCTCAAACTTGCAAAAGCAACAATGTCAGCCCCAGAAACTTTCGATGCCTTTGTTCCATCGACTATCACAGATCTACTCTCTCTTATCTTTGATTCGAATTAACGAAAGATACGTGATAGTTTGCCTCCTTTGCCTTAATTGGTACTTGGCAATGGCGACTGGATCTGGCTTTCCATTCAAAAATCGTAGAAGGTCGTGTGTTATTTTGACTCAATCACACCAGAAATAGGAATAGAAGATTTTTATCCTAGTTTATCTCCTGTGGGACGTCCCAATGACTGATAGGGAGGACTCACCGAGAAAAGAGACGTGCTGTACAAACACCCATACAAAAATTGAAAGAGCGCAAATGCCAGCAAGAAGCATTCGAGGTCGCCATCGTTGGATTTTAAATAGTAGCTATTGTAAACCCGCTTGCTCCCGGTTCAATTCGCAATCGTTGAGTTGACTCGAGCCCATCGTTCTCTTGTAGTTTCTTGAGACTGAATATTTTTTTTTTGAGTGGAATCGTAACGGTGACTAGACGAGTATGTAGCGGAAGAAAATTGCCAACACGTGGTCCGGGACCGGTTGACCATATTGACACCCATATTGACGTTTATTTGTCCCTCCCAAAAATCCCATTTCGTTGCAACGATCCTCTACAGCCCAATTGTCCCCCACCGACCTTCGCTTCAATTGTTTATGAATTCAAGTACGAATTTTCAATGCGACTCCTCAGACTAAAACACCTTCCAAGTTTTCTTCAAACTTCCCTCCGAAGTCCTGGATAATTCCCCCTAGACTTCCCTTCTTTTAAACGATCATGAGCTCCAGATTCTCTTCAGGCTTCTCTGAGACCTCTCCACCCCTACTTGCCAAGCTCTCTTGAGCTGTGACCAGGCCTAAGCCCTCACCCACCAAACCTACCAATCCCGTTGACGACTTCTTCGGACAGAGACCCTCCACGTCACAAGACAGTGACTCTATCCTGGATCGCAAAGCTCCGGCCTTCCCCCTTGAGTTTGACATTTTCTCCCGATCCGAGTCGCAGCTTAGCTGGTTGCCCTCGTACCACTTTCATGAACATCCGGTGTATCACTACACCCGCCAACCCGAACCAGCGGACGTTGGCTATGTATTCATTCAAACTTTGAATTTTGTGCATATCAATTTGCCTCTCTACAAAGTCCTCATTCTCATTCTTTCGTTATAACAAGTCAATCTCCACCATCCCTAGTTGATCTTCATGCCTTCCACCTCCACCTCCCCTTATCCCTCGCATCCAACCACCTCACATAGACCACACAAACCGCCGCAGCCATTAACAACACCCCATCATAAACTACGACATCATTATACTTCTTTCTCAAAAACTCTACCCCTCTTCCCATTCCCATTCCTGTTCCCAGTCCGGCACCTCCGTTTCCCCACCTCTTTCCTCCCCTCTTATGCGTCCCCAAAATAATCCCAGCGACCGGTGCCCCGAAAATCAATCCCAACCCTCGAATGAAATACATCACCGAGTTCACCCTTTTGTAATTCTCCACGCCATAGACTTCCATAATCGTAGTGGGTAAGAGAGCGTTGTAACCACCAGCGTAGATTCCGTACATCACTACGAACGCTATGAATCTGTTCACGTCTGATGATGCTCCGCTACCCACCATCACCGCCGCCACTGCTACTACTGGGGGAGTACCATAGAGCGAAGACCGAAAGGGAAGAAAAGAACGTCGCCGCTACGAGGGGTGTTTTGACGTCCGATATGGTCCGCGAGAATGCCCATGAGGATTCGGGAGATGCTATTCACGCCAGAGTTGATAGAGACGAAGAGGGAAGAGGTGGATTGAGGGAGGAGGAGAACGGAGACGGTGTAAGAAGACATGTAGTATAGAGGGACGACGTTACCGCCTGCTTGGAGGAAGGCGGAAAGACTTTAACAGAGGGATTAGAGAGATAGGAAGTGTGTTAAGTGCGCATATATATATGCGGATACATGTAAGTATATGCATAGCATACCTGGTACCAAAAAGTCCCTCTCCTCATCAAACTTCTATTCGGCATCGAACTTCCACCACCAGCTCCAGCAGCACCATTCCCATTCTCTCCCCTTTGCCTCTGTCCTCTCACCACCGTCGCGACACCAATCCCAACCATGAAATTCCATACCCCAAGAATCCTCAATGCCCACGCAATTCCGTATCGATCCAACAAGTTCTGTAAGACCAAAGCCATGACCAGACCACCTACACCCGATCCAGCGAGGATGACGCCCATAGCGAAACCACGATGACGGTCGAAGTAGGTTGGGGCGAGGGTTATAAGAGGGTAATAGTACATGGAAGAACCGAGGCCGTAGAGGAGGGCTTGGGTTAGGTAGAGGTGCCAGAGCTGAGGAGAGGGTTTGGGTTTCGTTGAGAGGAAAGAAGAGAAGGAAGAGAAAGAGAAAGGATAGTTAGTCAGTCCGAGTTTGTCAATAGGCATATATGCGCGAAATTTCAGTACAAATGATTAAAGAAGGACACTACCTCCTCATGTCTGTTAAATATCAAGGAGCCACTCACCTTGGTAGCGCAACTCGCAAGCACCAGGCCCATGCTCATGATCAATGCCACCAACTAAAGTTATCAATTTGACATTGTCGACTGTGAGCTTCCGACTTGATTGCGTGCGTCTTGTACTGCCGGAAGTAGTACTCCTCCTGATCCTCCTCCTCCAGTTCCAACTCCAACTCCAATTCAAGTTCTTCGTCTTCTCCATAAGAGGACTAACGAATATACATCCACTCCAAGTAAGTCCCGTCCCGATACATCCTACGAGTGAGACCAAGGCGTCTTGGCCTTGGACATCAGAGATGTTACTTTCGGAAGAGGTGTAGAATTCCTTCACATTTACCAGATTCAGAGATAACAAAGAATTTCCTCAGCACGAATATGGGATTTAATAGTTTTTCGGACACACCTGAAAGATACCATACACCTGGTTTATCCCAATGGTATGAAAAGTCATCAACGAGCCAGCCAAGACAGTTTGATTTGGTACGACCGAGTCACTGTTTCTGGAGGAATCGGAACCGGAGACAAAGACGACAAGTCGCGACTTCTTTCTCGTTCGGAGTTTTGTAACACGTCCGCATCAGTAGCTTGTAGTCCATTCGATGTCGTGGTAGTGTGCGTACGAGTCGTCATTACCCCAAGTTACGAGGCCGACTTAAAGAGGACTCAAGGAGGTTGAGTACTAAACCAAGTGGGCCATCACTGGAACAGGCGTTAGTACTGGCCAGGGATCAGAAGCTTCTGATCCAAACAGGACCAGACTATTGACGAGTCACGACCCTTGGATTGGTAATAAAGGTCTTGACAAACAAGACCACATCGGATTACCTCGTAATGAAGGGACAAGGCCGGTTATAATTATGAAAGCGATGGCCCATTGTCTGTTGCCAGAAGTCGAAGCCTTCCGGTCGAAACACAGTCACATCGGTGACGAACTCGGGCAAAAAGACGAGACCTTCGTGTAAGCTTCCGTCCTCATAACTTAAGTCCATCCGGATCCCTCAGGCAACAAGCTTTAGATTTCTCTCAGACTCGTTATCTTCCTCCTCGCCCAACCCCACTTCTCCAAACTCTCTCATGCTACCACCGAAGCACTTTAACGAATTCGAAGGGCTGAGCTCGAGTGTATACTCGCTGTATCATCTCGTCTTCGAATGTATCTAGAGTATGAAGAAGCAGAGCCGTATCAAGAGGTGTTCAATTTCAAGGATGTTATTGATACCACAGAATTTATCGTAGTATATTATAGCATGTATATTTCCAATAACATCTTCCCAAAAAAATTAGCATCCATCTCACGACATGTCCACTTCTTTATCCCGTTCCCTCCCCCCATCTTCCTCTTCAATTCCCGTTCACGTTTAAGCAATCCCGAACCATTGCAAATCAATAGTCTCATGCACCGGCACTGTGTGCCCGACGTTCGCAGCCGAATATCCAACAACTACGTTTCCATAGGTCGTCTTCGTGTATCCAGACGAAGGGTTGTTTTGAGTCGTAGTAGTAGGGGTTTGAGAGACTCCGAGGACGTTCGTCCATTCTTTGATTTCTTCACCGTAGTTGGGGTAGAGGAGGGTGTTATCACTGTTTATTTGTTT
>ML179056.1:41490-52485 GCA_004369135.1 Dendrothele bispora CBS 962.96 | reverse complement strand
TGATGAAAGCAGGTACACACAGGGTTTTGCATAAGGCCCTGCTCGGGAACCCTCATGGCAGGTCAGGGCCTAATATCATAGAATACATAACACATAAACAATAGTCTTCCTACTTGTTAGAGTCGTACAGTATTTCTCAGAAACGCGTCTGCATTTCGCATAGTACTTATGGGCCATCACTTCGCGTGGCAAATACGAGGCCCAGTAATCTATTAATATCTAAATGGGGTAAGTACCTGGGAATTTCTGTGGTCAGGACGAGTCCCTACCTACATCCGTCTTGGAATTAGCAGTTCTTGGGCCCGCTCGGACAAGTCTGGCGGAGTTTGAAGCCAAACTGCGCAAGTTTTGATTGGCTAGTATAAGCGATAATCGATAAGGGGGCTTTGATAAACTCCTCAACCACCCTAGCAATCCGCACCATATCGAGGGCTGGTTTTAGGAGCGTGCTTCCGACGCGGTACTTCCTCTTTCGTCGCCAGCACGCCTCAGAGGCCTCGTTCCCCTTGTTTCTCCTCGTTTTTTACCCACCCATCTCACCTACTCACACTCGAAAACAGGCAGCACACACTACAAGTAGTACAACGCAAAGCTACTGTCCTGGCGATACTTTCAATCCACACCGTGTGATGGCCCATCCCACCGATCGCGGCCCATTGTGGATGTGCCAGAAAATCTCGTCGGGGCCCAAGGTCTCACACGACCTTTGCCCATTGCACTACGGACCACTCCACAGACTCTGAGTCTCTGACCGATTTGATTCTCTCCTTGGACAGCCAACAAATTGTGGGGAAATGACATCATTAATATACAAAGGCTCCTGTGGTATCGGAAATCTCCGAGTCCCTCACGGACACCTACGGACACCTGGTCCACCCAAGCAACGTGCTGCAGTAAATTGGTGGGTGTGACTCGGCTCGTTTTTGATCTATGTATGCCTGCTGGAGTATCATCAAGGTGTTTGTTTTTCTCTTACTCCCCTTTTTCTTTCCTTCTGAACGCCCATACGAACATTCTAAACCCTTCTGTCAACCCCGTATCCTGACTACTTTATCTCTTTCTTCTTCCCCCTCCCCGAAATTCCTATTCCCCAAACACTCGTACGTTTAAAACAGGGTCGGCTGGTGGACAAACATCATCCTCTATACAGTCGAGCTTTTATTTGTATCTACTTTCTTTCAAACTGTTCCCTCTACGTACCAAAGGGAATCTATCTGGGGTTGGCGTTGAGTTTGGGTACAGTATGTACAGCAGCGGCTTGTGGGTACATGTATCATGTGAGTTGTTCTCTATTTCTCTTTCCCTTCTTTTCTTTTTTTTTCTGTTGAACTGTATACCGAGAGATTACGCTTGGTGGGAGTCTCGGGGGAGTGTCGTAGTGATAGTAGTACAAGCAGTTTGCATAGTCCTCGCAATCGCACCTATCCAAACCTCGTAAGCTTCCTGACATATCTCGTTAGGATGAGTGGTCGTACTGCTTCGATGGGCGTATATCCGCGCTCTGGGCTCTGATTTTCAATAGGCGAGGCCGCCGATGGGAGGAAAACACGCATGAGAGTTCCGTTTCCGATGCATGACTCGTGATTCATTTCGGTTTTGACCTGGTAGAGTTGGAGTTTTGAGTATCCTTGCAAGAACAGTAAATTGATAGAGCTCTCGATACATCTTCCTACAGCAGAAAGCTCTCCACGCGTCCACCAGGCTAATACTCTCTCAACTGATCATGTTTGTACGTTTGTCCATCCCAAAATCCCATTTTCAGCAACTTTTGCGTTGCATGCTCAACTAAAATATCCGGCCCAATTGCCCCCCGCCCCGACCTTCGATTCAATTATCTATAAATCCAAGGAGTTCCCAATGCAAGTCTTAAGACCACAGCGCATTCTAAGCTTTCTTCAAACCTCCCTCTGAAGTTCTGGATAATTCCCCCTAGACTTGTCCTTCCTTTAAACGACAATGACTCGGAGCTCCAGATTCTCTTCAGACTCCGAGACTTCCCCATCCCTATTTTCCAAACTCTCTCGAACTCTCACACGGAAGCCCTTCACCACGAAAAGAAGTTGGTCATCGCTTCACATGGCAAATACGAGGCCGTAATAAGGTGCCGAATTGATCTATGTACTTACAACTTCGCATTATTATTTTCCAAATGATGATAACAATGAAAAGCTGACGACGAGACCTCCCCTGGCTACTTTCTCTTAATCCATGACCGCAGTTAGGAGAAGTTTGACGAACTCAAATGACATCCAAAGTCTACTCGCCTAAAAAAACAGTATTGATCCCTGTGGAGGCTCGGATTAAAAATTCAAAAACGTTAAACATTGATCAGACATCCAGGGGTGTACTGATCGAATAGTATCTTCCTGTCTAGAAATCCCCTCCAACGGACTCACTGTTTTACTTACTGTTCTACGGATCAGTCTAGGTTTGGAGTCTGCCAATTGAGACAGGATAAACATCCCCACCCCTTTCGAAGTGGAACAATCCATTGGTCCAGGCTAGACTTGCCTTTGAGAGATAAATGTAAGTAGAGGAATCAGTAAGTGTGATCTCTTAAAATTATGTGGATTCCTGGATGCCGTGTGTAGATATTTTGGGCTCGTAAATCCCAGCTGGAAATTGGTCCTTTTTGAGGAGCAAGATTATAAGGAGGAGGAGTAGGAGCCTGTTAAGGATTGGATATGCTTCCGCCCGTCATTAATTCATTCCTTCAAGACAGATCGAACCTTGCCGGCAGCAAATGATATTTAAACCTAACAACTCCTCGTTTACATCCCACTCTCTTCCAGTTCCTCGTTTACACTCCATTCTCTTCCAGTTCCTCGTTTACACTCCACTCCCTTCCTCGTTTGCCTTCAAGTGCTAAAACTAAAGTTCAATATTATGTCGGACAGCACATCTATTGACGTAGGATTTCACACCGAAGAACCGTAAGTTTTTTTTTTCGATTCCAAAGCCTTCCGGTCTTACAAGTCCCCGTTTTGCTCTAGATTCGTCCCTCTTCAAGTGGATACTGGTGATCTAGTCCTAGGGACCATCGCTTTTGGCTGGTTTGTGCGTGTCCTCTTATATACATCACTAATGGGATTTGTATTGTGCACTTGCGCTGATGCTGACATTTTCTGTTGAAAGTTTGGCTTCTGCTTTTTCGTCGTAGTCAATGCGTATCGAGAGACTATAAGAACGAGTAGAAAATTCAATGCATACGTCATCATGATTTGGCTGGAAATCATTGCGTATGTGGCTTTAATCTTTTCTATCTTACCACCGTTTTGCTTAACCCTTGGATTACATGCAGAGATATGGCATTCGCGGTTATATCTTGGGGTTACTTGTAAGTCTTTTATTTAATACCTTATTTATTTGGCTAACCTGAAGTCTTAACAGATACAAGAAGTTTCCGCCTGGATTGGCTGTGTTCGGTGGAATCATCGCATGTTGGATTGTTCAGGTATGTTAGATTCTACTCCTCTCTTCTTATAAAACTCAAGGTCAACCTTCCCCACCTGTGTGACTCGACGTCTACAGGTTCAATGTATTATGTTGATTATTGCCAACTGGACCTGTCTGCTTTATTCCGAACCCAAAGCTCGAGTAAGTCATCATGCATCCATATGTTTTCATTGTTGATTCGAACCCATCAACAGTTCAGACTCAAATTTGCAACAGCCGCTGTCGTGTCTGTCATCTCGATCAGTACGGCATTCATCTGGATTCCTGCGCAACTCTAAATCAATCATCGTTTCATGGCAGTATGTACTAATATATCTTTCTCGGAACCGGCTTTTTTTTTACTCCTATCTTCTGTGTTAGCTGAACCACTGGTGGGACAAGTTCGAGAAATGCGTGTATCTCAGTGAGTAAAAATCTTTCTTGATACTAGTGACACTTGTTCATTTTCTCTCCCGTTAGTCCTTGACGCTGTCCTCGACGCCATTTTCATCCGGACTGTCAAGAAACGACTGGTTGATCATGGTGTAAGTGTCAATACTATCTCAAGATGTTCCGTGCTCCTTCCATGAATCGTGTTGTATGTTCCCAAAAAACTGACCCCCGCATCTTGTTATAAATTCTAGCTCACGAAATACGACAAAGTCGTCAGATTCAACCAGAGAATCATCTTCCTTTCTATCGCGATGGATGTCTTCCTTCTTTGCATGACGATGTTGAAGAACGGCTTTGTAAGTGTTCATCGAACGAAGTAAAAACGTCAACAGGACTTCTGACCTTTTTTCACAATTAACCTTGATGTAAAAAAGGTGTATTGCCAATTCCATCCTATCACTTACATAGTCAAACTCCAGATTGAAATGACCATGTCGAGTACGTCGTCTTCATTTCTTGCTCTCATCTCGTTTCTTAGCGTTGACTTATTAAATTAACTCGTACTCGTTCTCCTCTACACAGACCTCATCGTCCGCGTCGCACGTTCCACGGGCGTGAATGTCTATCAAGAGAAGACGACTGTCGCGGGGATGGACCCTAAAGCTTTCCAATTGACTAGCGTTCATGTCCAAACACAGGTGTATACCCATCATCATGAGGATGAAACCAGTGCTGAAAGTGGTAAGTTCTTTTCTTTTACTCGATTCCAATATGCCTCAGGAAAACTAATAATATTTATTTTTTGAATGTCTTTGTGTGTAGACCCATCGACTGCGAAGAAAATTGGAGAGGACGAACTTACTCGGACGGCGGTTGTGACGACTGTCAGACGTAAGAGCACTGAGAGTTCGTACGTCGGTGATACGAATGTTTAATGTGGTCGAGTTGATATCTAGTAGTAGTCGTTCTTTTCTTGTTTCTCTTTTGAAAATTAAATACGAGTCGTAATGAAAGGGCGCTCCGCGTGGCCATCACGAGGTATTGCCAAGCGTGCCGACCTTTAAGATAACGTGATCTACCAAATGGGGTTTGTCCATGGCAACTTCACAGCCACTAGCGCGAGTCGAGTTCCGTCCCTACATCGACTCTGCTTCCACTTCTACTTTTCCAGTCAGTTGGTTATCAGAAAAAAGGGAAGGAGAACGCCATCAGATTACTGGGCAACTACGAAAAGTTGAACTGAAATGGGCAAAACGTTGTTTATTTGCATTAGTCTTTGCCGTTTCTACGAGTGGTCTGGGTGCCGGAGGAGGAGGAGGAGGAATCTATTAACAATTTGGGTGCTCTTTACTTAGGGTCACTAGTGGTTTGGAGAAGTGGTCAGTGTAGATTCAAGATGGTGATAGAACGAAGACTGTATTGTATCGTTATATTACTATTTTCAGTCTTGTAGCTATGACTTGGACGACGTTTTATCAAATATCTTTGCAATGGGATGGGGATCATGGGTAAGCATCATTGTAAGTAGTACAACCATTCACACATCTATGTATCCATTGTTGGGCTTTCAATGATGAGCACGCGGTCATTTCTCTTGGTCCATATGTCTCATATTCTGCTATTTTCGAACTCGAGTCATTTGATCTTCATGGCTGGTGGAGCATTTTGTCTCCTTACACTTTGTATGAGCCTGCGAGTACCTCCCCCCGTTTTTACTTACTTTTTCTTTTGACAGTTTTTTGATTCCCAGTCTAGTTGTGATAATACTAGTAGAAACAATTTGTAATCTCATTTTCGATAGGAAGTTTCAATACTAGGGTCATTCTCGTGTTGGTTCCTGAGTTGGGGCCATAAGTATAAGAGCTGTAACTCACTTTTTCCTCTTACCATGGGCTTTTGGTGCTGAATTTAGATCAACAATCCATTTACCGCGGTTCCTGATCTTTACTTTCAAAGTGCACAGATTTACAGTCTCATGACACATGCACTGAGTGATGGCTTAGCCCTCGTTCCCCGGTTCCAATTATAGGACCTCGAATCTTTGATCTTAGGAAAGATCCAATCCAACAAAATGGTATAATGTATTCAATCCACTTGGCCTACGATCATCATCAATCAATTTAACTTAGTTGAGGTCAACTGTGTGTTGTCCTTCACTATCTCATTTTGCATGCACTATCACCACCTTCAATGATGGAAAACACCCTGTTGCTTGTAGCATCACGGTGAAAAGGGAAGTGGGCCATCACTCCGCGTGGTTAGTATGAGGCTGTGTAAGCCATTAGTCTCACTACGGGCAAGAACGACTTTCCGCAGTGAGGAAATCGTGAGGAAAATTTGAGGAAATGGTGATCGACCAATAGGAACGCTCAATCACAATTTCCTCAAATTTTCCTCACGATTTCCTCACCGTGGAAAGTCGCTCTTGCCCGTAGTGTCTTCAAGTTCATTAACTTGATAGAATTTGTAAAGGGCGGGACACGAGAAAGCCAAATCAAGACGGAAATTTATGTTATAGGCAGAGAATCCGGAAAGCGCACAGGGTTCCAAATGCGTACAAAATAAAATAGGGGTAGTATAGTCATGCGGTCCATAAGACAGACACAAAACACTGCTTCCTGATGGTACTTACTACAAGCAACTGAGCCAGCACTAAATTGACTCCACAAAGTAGCTTCTTGAAACTTGTTGAAAGAAGATATCTATCTGTGACTCAGAAGCATCAAATTCTGTAGATTGTGATGGACTTCAACAGAGCTGATGCTTAATGCTCACCTTATAAATCGGAAAGATGGCTTAGAGAGTATAAAGTATTGGGACTGTTTTTTTGGTTTTCCACCACTTCCAATGTCTTTCCCACAAACACAACAGTCCCGTCCTCTTTCTGACAGCGACATTTTTATGTTCAGAGAATGGATTCTTGAAATAGCAATTCAATTTCTTTTGTTTGGTATTCATGCAACACTTTCAATCATAGTGCTCTTTCTTTCCATGTGAGTACATGTTTCATGGCTGATACTCTAAGGATTGAACATCAGAGAAAATGACGCTCCATTTTAACCCCATTTTGATGATTATAATCCACTGCAATATTTCAATCAAGTTAGAATCCAGCCACCTCATTTCAGTCCAATTATAATCTGATTAAATCTCTTGTAACTATTCCCCATATTATAATTAGGACAAAATCATTTCAGTGAGTAGAATTAAGTTATAATAATGTGGGGTAATCATAACCACATTGTAACATAGGGCATCATTTAAATGCCAATAATAATCCTAACAATTCCAACACAAATGATAATTCTACCAATTCAAATCAAGTTATAATTATGTGACTTAGGCTTTAGCTAGTATACTGACAAAAAGTCTCCATAACCTGATTCCAAATATAAGTTCTGTCTCACTAAGCATTTCTACTAGTTACTAAAGGGCCTGATGGTGAAGTTGCAATTTTTTTTCTGATCCCACTGGGACCCCCCACTCCCTACATTGGGTCCATAGGTGCTGACCTGCCAGGCCCTTGTATTTACTGTCTACTTAGTACGAATGCAGGACTATTGTTTCCCAGACCGAAATGCCTCTTAAACTCTCAATCAATGTTCTAAAATGGCTCGCCGAAACTAAAATCTTCTTCTGGTGAATAACTTCTGTCTATATAGAGGAGGTTGTTTTTTGTCATGGCTGTTGGGGGATCTAATGGAAGGAATGATCATTGCATCACTGAGATTGAAGTATGTTAGGTAATTGGACACTTCAGTGACCTTTTCTAGATAGATTGACCATCCAGGAATGGTTCTACCAATACAAAGTGTGAATGGTAGGTAAAGTAAAGGTTAGAGATATTTGTATCAAAGAAGGAGAAATATTTCTTTTACCATGCACATTCCATTTGCATTTCATTTATTGCAAGTGATTACATCTGTCTGTTTTGATGTTACATGCAGTCAATATACCCCACAACCCAATTTGCTTTGCCAATAATATCAGGATTGTTATGAAATATGAATGACCTGCGTGGCAAATCAAGGCATGTCCTCATATCCCTACTTCCACATTGGCCTAATTCTCACTAACTTTCTATTTTGTAATAGACTGTTTACGCTGGGAGTACTGCCCAACCCGCAAGCAGCCGTGGTGTATAAATATCATGTCACTGATTGCTGAACTCAACTCAAAGAGCTCGTCATACAGAAGTGGGAACAGAACAGAGAGTTATGAATGTGGCATGGTGGTACCTCCTTAGTAAATTTCTGAGTGCTGCATTAGAATGATGAACTCGGAAATTTGAATGACTTTTGTACTTTTATTGTGAGGCAATTGATAGGGTAGCAACAGGACGGAGTAAAGTACAAATATGTACTGATGGGGAATTCTCCGAGCAGAATCAGCCCATCTGATATGGAAATTGCAATGTGAACAGGTTATCGCAAATGATGACCGAGCGTTCTCAGAAGAAGAGATTAGGAACGGGTGGCTTGATATGATTAACAAGCAGCTTGAATTGGACTGTCAAATGACAAAAAAAAGTATGGGAGAAAAGCCCTCCCCAAAAAAACAGTCAAAAAAATGTTGTTAAAAAATGAAGAAGACCTACCAGTATATTGGATGAACACGAACGTGGTTTTATTGGATATGGAGGAGGACTGCCGATGCGGCGATGCCGAACAGGCACGAGAGAGAGGTAAGTGGAGGTAAGTACCCGGCGGTCTCCCTTGAGTCTCACACACAAGTGCATAAATGCATTTCCTTGTGAGGACAAACGGTAAAAACGGATACAGTAACGGCCAAAACTGATTTCCGCACCATATGCAGAAGTTCTTTCTCATGCCCACTACGAAGGCTCGTAAGTCGCTCGTACTCCCCGTTTGATTACCTTCCGAGCTCGCAATCGCATATTTGATGTATGATAGTACTGCAATAAATTCTTCGTATATGTATGTGCAAAAAAATTATCCACCAGAGTGGGAAACATCAGTATTTTGTCCACAGGAAGTCATTCTCCCCCAATGCAATCAGACGGCGAGGAAAGGAATTATATATGCATATAGCATATAATTGGATGGCTGCACTGTTCCACTCTTCTTGCAGAAGTGCAAAGAGCTCGTCAGAGGTTGAGATATTGGGGTTTCTAAGGCGGATGCCATGGTCCAGCTCATCCCATGCATTTTCAATAGGTGAGAGGTCAGGAGAGGCAGCAGGCCATGGAAAGAGGGGAACATCATGCTCATTGAGCCATGAACAAGTGATATCAGCCTTGTGTTTGGGGTCGTTGTCTTGTTGGAACCAAAAATTATCGGGGTGACGTGGAGGGAGCCTACTGAGCAATGGAAGAAGATTCTCTTCCAAAACATGAACATACTGGTCAGCTTTCACCCTCCCATGAAGACGAACTAATGGCCCAACACCCCATGGATGAATACAACCCCAAACCATGACTTTTCCCTTGCCTGATCGGTTCCCAACACCATGAGCAGCCCTCTGCTGCACAGTCCTCGGCCTTAAAGTCTCTTCCCATGTCTTCTTCAACACCAACGACGACCGTCCGAGCCATAAATAATGAATTTTGATTCATCTGAGAAGATTACCATCTGCTGGCGCCAGGTCAAAAACTGCTCCCCACATCCTCTGATGCTGCTGAACCTGCTTTGGGTTCAGTCTTGGCTTCTTCAACTGTCTAAAACCCCTCATGCCTTCTCTCTCCGAAAGATTACGCCGGACAGTGCGTTCTGACACATCAGGAAAGTTTTGACGTTGTGCATGAGCGGCATTGTAAAGCTCGTTCCTCTGAATTTGATTCATTGTGTCCCTAAGTGCTCTATCATCCATAACCCTTGGTCTTCCACCTGGATTATCCTTCCTTCAGTCCCAGTAGCAGTCCTTGCCACCATTGTGCTCCATTAGCTTCTTGTAATTGTTGCGGTGTGTCTTTTCAGTGATCTTCGTATCACGAAATTCGGGTTTCCAAAGAATCTGTGAGTAGAAATAGCCTTCATTTCTGTAAATAATGAGGGTCCTCCGTTTGGTCGGTGTACATTTGGTGTAGTTGCAGTCGGTACGATGTCTGCTGCAGGGCATGGATAATGATAGAGGGTTAGCTGTTGTTTCGGGTCATTTTCACTTAATTTACTTAATATACGGAGGCTTTTTCTCATATCACCATGACGCAAAACATGACACTCTTGCAAGCAGTGAGAACAAAGTTTCGAGCTACAGCGATGTCAGAATCCTCATTGAATCCTTGTCGAACATAGGTTAGAATAAGGTGCCGTGAAAAAACCTTCTACATATGGTGTGCGGAAATCAGTTTTGGCTGTTACTGTATATGGATCAATGAGTTATGACTATGCTTACACCGAGCAACGAAAATGTCCCTTGCATCCACCATGTAGGAAGATGACTACGTCAACTGTCCTGAGCATAGAAAAAAAAAGTATTTGCATTCATATGGTCATTTGTAACCTTCAACGTCGATGTCGACGTCCCTCATCCTCCTTTCAAAATTCAGCCTCCTCTCCTCTGAAACAATGAGCCTTGTTAATTATGAAAATAACTTCGGTATTTATTCTTTTCTTTCTACGTGGTCGTGATCTAAGTGGGCCTGCAGATGTTCTGCGCAAGATTTATCTACGTACGTTGTGAGGTGCATTGACACCTACCAGCATGGTGTCGTTTCTCGCGTATGGAAATTGCCTCTTTTACCCGTTATGATGTTAATGATGACATTATAATTCAGTTTACTTTGGCGCCGCCAATCCTCGAACAAGGACTCGTAGACATCAATGCGGTGCAATTTGTAGTGCTACCAGAAAAACTACATCCTATGGCGGTTGTTGTGTTGATAGGTAATGATGATATGATGGCCCAAGCATGGGGAGAAGGTTTGGAAGAATATACAGGTGTGTGGTACATAGCTTCGTTCCTTTTTTTAAAATTCTGAATTGAAACGGTCTCAAAACATATAAAGTACAAAAAACATGACCGAAATGTCCTACAACAAATCATACTACTTCAGTTGTTCCACTGGTGGTCGTCAAGCTTTCTAAACACTCCAAAGATTTCGACAGTATCCTCCCTGGTGCCCTCTCACAGCCGATTCCGATCACTTTTTGTTCATCCGGACAGTGATAAAGATGCGATTATTTATGCATGTTCTGCATTCTTTCC
>ML179056.1:2341-40317 GCA_004369135.1 Dendrothele bispora CBS 962.96 | reverse complement strand
ATGACTATGCTTACACCGAGCAACGAAAATGTCCCTTGCATCCACCATGTAGGAAGATGACTACGTCAACTGTCCTGAGCATAGAAAAAAAAAGTATTTGCATTCATATGGTCATTTGTAACCTTCAACGTCGATGTCGACGTCCCTCATCCTCCTTTCAAAATTCAGCCTCCTCTCCTCTGAAACAATGAGCCTTGTTAATTATGAAAATAACTTCGGTATTTATTCTTTTCTTTCTACGTGGTCGTGATCTAAGTGGGCCTGCAGATGTTCTGCGCAAGATTTATCTACGTACGTTGTGAGGTGCATTGACACCTACCAGCATGGTGTCGTTTCTCGCGTATGGAAATTGCCTCTTTTACCCGTTATGATGTTAATGATGACATTATAATTCAGTTTACTTTGGCGCCGCCAATCCTCGAACAAGGACTCGTAGACATCAATGCGGTGCAATTTGTAGTGCTACCAGAAAAACTACATCCTATGGCGGTTGTTGTGTTGATAGGTAATGATGATATGATGGCCCAAGCATGGGGAGAAGGTTTGGAAGAATATACAGGTGTGTGGTACATAGCTTCGTTCCTTTTTTTTAAAATTCTGAATTGAAACGGTCTCAAAACATATAAAGTACAAAAAACATGACCGAAATGTCCTACAACAAAATCATACTACTTCAGTTGTTCCACTGGTGGTCGTCAAGCTTTCTAAACACTCCAAAGATTTCGACAGTATCCTCCCTGGTGCCCTCTCACAGCCGATTCCGATCACTTTTTGTTCATCCGGACAGTGATAAAGATGCGATTATTTATGCATGTTCTGCATTCTTTCCTTTTCTCTTGGCTCGAGAATCACTCTCCTTCTTGGTGAAGGAGAAACTTACGCTTGGAGCATAATATTCTGTTATATCCTGGTTACACATTGGTATTTGTTACTGCGGGTTTTTATACTTCGTTCTTCCTTACTGGCACTCGGTGGTATTTGGTACTAATACGCATATTCAAAACCTTTGACGGTATCTGTTACTACAAAGGTTGACCATCCGTACCTAGCTCATCCTATTTCTCTTTACACTGGCTAATGTCGTTACGGTTGTAGCAACGACATGCTTTTACGTTGGCTATGCCACGTCACGCGTCAACGGTCAAGTCGCACGCGGAATGACCACGTGATCGTATCCCTCTTCCCTTTCGACCATCACCATCTCCCGGGTTCTCCCCATGCCCCGAGGAACCACTCGCAGTCGTTCAGTGGGCAACGCTACGAGAGGTGATGTCTGGGGTGCTTTTAGAGGACCTTCTCATGGTCGCGGTCCCTTCACCTCCATTTATATCTCCACATCTCCAACGCTCTCCAGAATCTTGCTCCTCAACATCGCCCCACCTCGACGTCAAGACTCATCGCTGAAAACACATTCAATGTCAAGAGCAGGCTGGAAACAATGGAAGGGGTCCGGTAACACGATTGTGAGTGCGTTGAACAAGTCTAAGCTGGGTTATCGGTAAAGGTGAGTGCATATATGCGCTAAATTCTTCATTGTTTGACTTCGAAACAGCTTTGGTCCACATTCTCGATTAAATGACTTCCCATTCCTCAATCCCCATGCTGTAGGTGTTTCCTTCCGGACCTTCCCTCATGATAGACTTGGTGCTCAACTTTCATTCTTCCTTCCCATCCTTCCAGCCTTTCCGTGATCGCCTTTGCCAACGTAAGTAACTCCCTCATCGTAAGCTTTTCTTTCCTATTCCTTTTTCCTTTCTAGCACGTAACTACTACGGCGTGCTGATTAGGACCCTTTTCTTGTAGGTCAAGGTCTAATTGATTCGTATGTCCGTAGAGAACAAATTTTATTTATGCTATTAGATGAGATTGTCGAGTTGCAATCGATTCAGAAAGCTTTCAGGGCGCACGTTAAGTAAGTCAATTTTTCTTTCTTTAACAAGGTTATACATGTTCTAACCCTTGCTCTTAACCAGCCGTTGGAAGTGCGAGATTGGTGACAACGTTCCCTAGGTGAGTTTTTATTTCTTCACTCCATTTTTTGCTCCGTGTTGTTGGTTTTTTTTTTTGCCATGCAAGTCGTGTCTGCAATCATTTGCTCTTGTCCTGTATATTATTGTATAGATACTGGCCAATTGGATGATGTTTTCACATGTGATTGATAATGATATGCAATGGTAAATGAGTAGCATATATTCCAAGGTATCGTGAAGGGTTCTGTGACCAGTTATAATTCTTGAAACTCAATTACAATCAAGTTTCAAACAGTCAAATGATTCTAGTCTCTACAAGTATTCTTACAGTTATAACCCTTAAAATGTGATTATAATCAAGTTTCAACCATTAAAATGATTCTAGTCTCTCAAATGATTCTTGTGATTATAACTCTTAAAACTCAGTTATAATTATGAGAATGATTTTAGAGTCCTAAACTATTTTAAGGATTTTAATAAAGTTAGGATAATAGTGATCCACCATAATCTTACTGAAATGGTTTTAAGGGTTTTGGGCTTATTCATATTTCCTACTTTGTTTCTACATCGACTCTGCTTCCTTTTCTACTTTTGCAGTCAGTTTGTTATCAGGTATAAGGGAAGGTGTACGCCATCAGATTACTGTTCAACTACGAAGAGTTGGACTGACATTTTTTACAATTATGTTGCTCTTCATTTGCATTATTCTTTGTGGTTTTTACGAGTGGTCTGGTGTGCCGGATGCGGAGGAGGATGAGGAGGAATCTGTTTTCAATTTGGATGCTCTTTACTTGTTTTCACTAGTGGTTTTGATAAGTGGTCAGTCGTTGATTCAAGATGGTGATAGAAACGTAGACTCGTTTTGTATCGTATATCTTCACTCGTTTTTAGTCTTGTAGTTCTGACTTGGTACGACGTTTTCTTACCTGTCTTTGCAGTGTGATGGGGATCATGGGTGAGCATGATTGTCGGTAGTACAAGCCTTCACACCTCTATGTATCCATTGTTGGGCTTTCTATGCTGAGCACGCGGTCATTTCTCTTGGTCCATATGTCTCATCTTCTGCTATTTTGGGAACTCGAGTCCTTTGATCTTCATGGCTTGTGGAGCATTTTGTCTCCTTACAGCTTGTATGAGCCTGCTAGTACCTGCCCCGTTTAATATTTTTGCTTACTTTTTCTTTTGAGAGTTTTTTGATTCCGAGTCTTTGCTTGTGATAATACTAGTCAGAAACGATTTGTAATCTCATTTTGGTTAGGTACGTTTCATTAGTAGGGTCATTCTCGTGTTGGTTCCTGAGTTGGGTCACATACTGTGTCACGAGCTGATCACTCAGCTTTTTGACTGCTTCATGATCAGGTGCTTTTGAGTGACTGAACTTATAGATCAGATCTGTCCATATTAGCGCTTTTCCTGATCTTTACTTTGCAAGTTCACGGCTGTTACAGTGTCATGACACGTGTACTGAGTGATGGCTTAGCCCTCGTTCCCGGGTTGCATTTCTTGGACCTGGAATCTTTGATGTTAGGTAAGATTGAATCCAACAAACTGGTGTAATGTATTGAGTCCACTTGGGCTGCGATCCTCATGAATCAATTTAACTTAGTTGAGGTCGATTTTTTGTTGTCCTTCACTATCTCATTTTGCATGGAGTATCGGCAGCTTCAATGATGGAACTCATTCTGTTGGTTGTATTCATCCCGGTGACCAAGGATGTGGGCCATCACTCCGTGTGGTTAGTATGAGAGTCGTGTTAGTCGTTAGCCTTCAATTTCATTAACTGGATCAGAATTTGTAATGTGCGGGTTTCGAGAAAGCCTTATGTCTAAGATTGACTAATTTTTGTTCTAGGTTTAGTTTGCTGTCAGTGCTATCATTGTTGTTTGGAGAGCTTAGGTGTATTATCCCAGATGCATGCGGTCCATAAGACAGGCACAAAACACTGCTTCCTGATGGTACTTACTACAAGCAACTGAGCCAGCACTAAATTGACTCCACAAAGTAGCTTCTTGAAACTTGTTGAAAGAAGATATCTATCTGTGACTCAGAAGCATCAAATTCTGTAGATTGTGATGGACTTCAACAGAGCTGATGCTTAATGCTCACCTTATAAATCGGAAAGATGGCTTAGAGAGTATAAAGTATTGGGACTGTTTTTTTGGTTTTCCACCACTTCCAATGTCTTTCCCACAAACACAACAGTCCCGTCCTCTTTCTGACAGCGACATTTTTATGTTCAGAGAATGGATTCTTGAAATAGCAATTCAATTTCTTTTGTTTGGGATTCATGCAACACTTTCAATCATAGTGCTCTTTCTTTCCATGTGAGTACATGTTTCATGGCTGATACTCTAAGGATTGACTAGTTTTTAGATATAAAGGTGTCTTTATGTCCAACGCAAGAGTTGGACTGACATTTTTTACAATTATGATGCTCTTCATCTCATTATTATCTGTGGTTTTTGAGACGGAGTACATCATGAAACTAATTCCATTGGATGGATTCAACCCACCGGATCTAAGCCAGACCATGTCATCACTAACAAAGTCTGTTGTCGCTCTCAATTTACTGATCAGATTTAATGTGAGGGTTTCAAAGCATTATGTCCAAGATTCACTGATTTTTTTCTGGTTCTAGTTTGCTATCAGTGATATCATTGTTGTTTGGAGGGCTTGGGTGTTTTTTCCCAGATGCTTGACTGTCCAGATTGCACTATCAGTTTGCTTAATTGGCACCTTTGGTATGAATTTCATATGATTGTAACGGGAATTTTTTTTTGATCTAGTCTTAGCTGGGGCGTTCTTGGATGGAGGACTTGTTGCCAGAGGCTTGATCGGTGACATTGCCTATAGTGGACGCAGTATAGACACAATAATTCTAACTGTTCCTCTTCTTTTGACAAACTTGGTGACTACAGCATTGATTGGATACAAAATATGGTATATTCTACATGCAAACGACGAGGACTGCATTTACTTAAATATTTCAGGTGTCATCGTAGGGACATTCAACACAACTTGGGGGCGACCAACCGTTCATCGAGTAAAGTACAAAAGATCTTGCTCCTTTTGGTGGAATGTGGGGTGTTTTACTTGGGAATTTGGGTATGGAATAAGGCTGCAATTGTGAACAGTAACCAGAGCTAATTCTTGCATTTACTCTCTAGTGTGGTTACATTATAACCCATAGCAATCTTACCGGACTTAGTTTAACTTCGGAAATTTACTCTACAGCGATGCCCGAAATAGTCGTAAGTTATACACCTTTTTATTGTCGACTTGAATAATGGACTCGTTCACTTGTAGGCACTTTATCCGCTTCTCATCATCCTTGTAGTAGCACACGAGAATGCCAAGCCAGAAAATGCGAACGACATGTCACTATCTCAATCAATTCGGTTTGCTTCAGTACAAGCAGCGAGCTCTGAAGCGCAGAACTCAGTGGAAGAGTCCCGAGCAGACTGCCTAGCAGCCAATGTTGATAATGGCAGCCAGGGGGAGATAATTGAAACCGAAGTTTAGCCTATTGCATGGGTCTGGGAGGAGTGTTGTTCTTGGGCTAGATGGAATAAGTAGCTTGAATTAGGTCCATGCGATAGGCCAGAATTTGTCTTATTTGTAGCCAAGTTTGCGCTTGTACTAGATCTCATTTAATATTCATTTTGTTACAGTGTCATAGTATCCTCAAAGATTCCTTCGCTTCTGAACTTCAATAGGAAATGATCGCTTCACATGGCAAGTAGTATACTCGGCCGTAACCCGTTCTAAATGTGGTGCTGAATATTCCGGGGCTAACATGTGTAAGGTTTATAATTTGATGCAGATAAGATAACAATAAACTAAAAGGGTTTGTCTGTGAAAACTAGCAAGCTGGAGTTTGATAAAGATGGGACCTCCGTAAACTCCGGCCTCATAATCGGCGTTTAATACTACGTAGTACGTAATGACCCGATGGTTTGTTATACGCCGCGCATCAGTCCACCACTTCATATTGGTCTATCAGTTTGCAACTTGCTATAATTATGGTACGATGTTACAAATGCATTAGCAAAATTGCTATGTCTTTCCATTTGAATTGGACCTCTAGGCTCGGTGACTTCCTTGCCACTTTTGAAAGCTGACTGAGCTACAGTTGTTAATTGAGTACGCTTATGCTGGTCTACGTGATTTTGACCGCACGTAACAGTCATCCATGGAAGAGCGGTTGATATTCTTCAAGTGCAGACGTTTTAAAAGGAATTTAAGCCCTCTGGATCCCCTCAAACTTGCAAAAGCAACAATGTCAGCCAGAAACTTTCGATGCCTTTGTTCCATCGACTATCACAGATCTACTCTCTCGTGCCAACTTCAAGGCTCGCTACATCCCTCTATCTTCTCTTCGAAGCATAGACTTCGAAAAGCAGTTCAAGCCCTCCTACGACCTCATGCAGACAGTCGACTCTGATGCAGTCGTCAACCACTGTCTTCGTTGTTACTACTTCTCTCTTCTCATTCTCCACAGTGGTTTTCCTTCCAACACCCCGGGTGTACGTCAAATCACCCGTGAGGAGCTTTTCAAACGTGTTTTTCTCACCAGTATCCTGCACGACGTTGCTCTGAGCCATCACGAATCTATTTTGAACCATCCTGCTCATGGGATGAGTTTCGAATTGCAGAGCGGCATCATGGCATACGAACATTTGTTGGAGAAATATCTAGGTCCCTCTTTATCTTCTAGTGATGTTGGAGATGTCGTCCAAGGGATCATGCTTCATACTACCCAGTTCTCCAACGGCACATCTTCCACAGCGAACATTCTCATCACCATCTCTGCGTATTTCGATCTGTCTGGGTACGGTGCATGGAATCCCGGTGTGCTGGACAACGTACTACACCGTGACTCTGTGAAGGAAATCGAAGCTGCTTTTCCTCGCGGAAATGTGGGAGGGGAATTTGTTCATGATCTTACGGAGATGTTAGAAGAAAAACCGAATTGCTCGATTTGTCGTGTAGTAAGTATTTGTTCGGTGAAACGATCTAGAGATCCTTTTGCTGATAATGATATGGCGTTTTAGCCTCCCTCTTTCTTTGAGAAAGTCAAAGCTGTGAAAACCCTAGCTGATTCCCATTGATTCACAATCAATTTTTGAGTGTCGATGTGGTGTTCAATCCAAGCAATCTTCTTTAGTTGTCCATATCAGTATTATATCGTTACTTGGGATCTTCATAGCAAACAAGTATAGATCTACACAGTGTCATATAGATGCTCTATTTTTGATTCGAATTAACGAAAGATATCGTGATTTTCAGCGAAGTTTGCCTCCCTTACCGTAATTGTTACTTAGCAGTGGCGACTGTATCTGGCTTTCCATTCAAAAATCGTAGAAGGTCGTGTGTTATTTTGTTTCAATTGCACCAGAAACAGGATTAGAAGATCTTTATCCCAGTTTATCTCCTGTGGGGCGTCCCAATGACTAATAGGGAAGACTCACCGAGAAAAGAGGCGTGCTGTACAAGTACCCACACAAAATTTGAAAGAGCACAAATACCAGCGAGAAGCATTCGAGGTCGCCATCGTTGGATTTTAAATAGTAGCTATTGTAAACCCGCTTGCTCCCGGTTCAATTCGCAATCGTTGAGTTGACTCGAGCCCATCGTTCTCTTGTAGTTTCTTGAGACTGAATATTTTTTTTTTGAGTGGAATCGTAACGGTGACTAGACGAGTATGTAGCGGTCGCTGCCAGGAAAATTGCCACGTCCGGGTCGACCATATAGGTTCGGGGCTTGCTCTTGCCGGCAAATCCGAAGGAAAGCGACGTCAATATAGCCAAACAACAAAGAGTCGTAAGCATTTCTGGCCAATCAGAGGCTTGCTCCGAACAATTGACGACTATATTGACGTTTATTTGTCCATCCCAAAAATCCCATTAACGATCCTATCCAGCCCAATTGTCCCCCACCCCCGACCTTCGCTTCAATTGTCTATGAATTCAAGTACGAATTCTCAATGCGAGTCCCCAGACTAAAACGCCTTCCAAGTTTTCTTCAAACCTCCCTCCGAAGTCCAGGATAGTTACTCCTAGACTTCCCTTCTTTTAAACGACCATGAGCTCCAGATTCTCTTCAGACTCCTCTGAGACCTCTCCACCCCTACTTGCCAAGTTCTCTTGAGCTGTGACCCTAAACCCTCACCCACCAAACCTACCAATACCGATCCTGTCGACGACTTCTTCGGACAGAGACCCTCCACGTCACAAGACAGTGACTCTATCCTGGATCACAAAGCTCCGGCCTTCCCCCTTGAGTTTGACATTTTCTCTCAATCCGAGTCGCAGCCTAGCTGGTTGCCCTCATACCACCTTCATGAACATCCGGTGTAGCACTACACCCGTTAACCCGAATCAGTGACGTTGGCTATGTATTCATTCAAACTTTGAATTTTGTGCATATCAATTTACCTCTCTACAAAGTCCTCATTCTCATTCTTTCGTTATAACAAGTCAATCTCACCATCCCTAGTTGATCTTCATGCCTTCCACCTCCACCTCCCCTTATCCCTCGCATCCAACCACCTCACATAGACCACACAAACCGCCGCAGCCATTAACAACACCCCATCATAAACTACGACATCATTATACTTCTTTCTCAAAAACTCTACCCCTCTTCCCATTCCCATTCCTGTTCCCAGTCCGGCACCTCCGTTTCCCCACCTCTTCCTCCCCTCTTATGCGTCCCCAAAATAATCCCAGCGACCGGTGCCCCGAAAATCAATCCCAACCCTCGAATGAAATACATCACCGAGTTCACCCTTTTGTAATTCTCCACGCCATAGACTTCCATAATCGTAGTGGGTAAGAGAGCGTTGTAACCACCAGCGTATATTCCGTACATCACTACGAACGCTATGAACCTGTTCACGTCTGATGATGCTCCGCTACCACCACCGCTACTACTACTGGGGGAGTACCATAGAGCGAAGACTGAAAGGGAAGAAAGGAACGTCGCCGCTACGAGGGTGTTTTGACGTCCGATGTGGTCCGCGAGAATGCCCATGAGGATTCGGGAGATGCTATTCACGCCAGAGTTGATAGAGACGAAGAGGGAAGAGGTGGATTGAGGGAGGAGGAGAACGGAGACGGTGTAAGAAGACATGTAGTATAGAGGGACGACGTTACCGCCTGCTTGGAGGAAGGCGGCGAAAGACTTTAACAGAGGGATTAGAGAGATAGGAAGTGTGTTAAGTGCGCATATATATATGCGGATACATGTGTAAGTATATGCATAGCATACCTGGTACCAAAAAGTCCCTCTCCTCATCAAACTTCTATTCGGCATCGAACTTCCACCACCAGCTCCAGCAGCACCATTCCCATTCTCTCCCCTTTGCCTCTGTCCTCTCACCACCGTCGCGACACCAATCCCAACCATGAAATTCCATACCCCAAGAATCCTCAATGCCCATGCAATTCCGTATCGATCCAACAAGTTCTGTAAGACCAAAGCCATGACTAGACCACCTACGCCTGATCCAGCGAGGATGACGCCCATAGCGAAACCACGATGACGGTCGAAGTAGGTTGGGGCGAGGGTTATGAGAGGGTAATAGTACATGGAAGAACCGAGGCCGTAGAGGAGGGCTTGGGTTAGGTAGAGGTGCCAGAGCTGAGGAAGAGGGTTTGGGTTTCGTTGAGAGGAAAGAAGAGAAGGGAAAGAGAAGGAAGAGAAAGAGAAGGATAGTTAGTCAGTCCGAGTTTGTCAATAGGTGAAATTGCGCGAAATTTCAGTACAATGATTAAAGCGGGACACTACCTCCCCGTGTCTATTAAATATCGAGGAGTCATTCACCTTGGTAGCGAAACTCGCAAACACCAGACCCATGCTCATGATCAATGCCCCGACTAAAGTTATCAATTTGACATTGTCGATTGTAAGCTTCCGACTTGATTGCGTGCGTCTTGTACTACTGTCGGAAGTAGTACTCCTCCTGATCCTCTTCCTCCAGTTCCAACTCCAACTCCAACTCAAGTTCTTTGTCTTCTCCATAAGAGGACTAACGAATATACATCCACTCCAAGTAAGTCCCGTCCCGATACATCCTACGAGTGAGACTAAGGCGTCTTGGCCTTGGACATCAGAGATGTTACTTTCGGAAGAGGTGTAGAATTCCTTCACATTTACCAGATTCAGAGATAACAAAGAATTTCCTCAGCACGAATATGGGATGTACATGATAGTTTTTCGGCAAGTTACACACCTGAAAGATACCATACACCTGGTTTATCCCAATGGTATGAAAAGTCATCAACGAGCCAGCCAAGACTAGTTTGATTTGGTACGACCGAGTCACTGTTTCTGGAGGAATCGGAACCGGAGACAAAGACGACAAGTCGCGACTTCTTTCTCGTTCGGAGTTTTGTAACACGTCCGCATCAGTAGCTTGTAGTCCATTCGATGTCGTGGTAGTGTGCGTACGAGTCGTCATTACCCCAAGTTACGAGGCCGACTTAAAGAGGACTCAAGGAGGTTGAGTACTAAACCAAGTGGGCCATCACTGGAACAGGCGTTAGTACTGGCCAGGGATCAGAAGCTTCTGATCCAAACAGGACCAGACTATTGACGAGTCACGACCCTTGGATTGGTAATAAAGGTCTTGACAAACAAGACCACATCGGTTACCTCGTAATGAAGGGACAAGGCCGGTTATAATTATGAAAGCGATGGCCCATTGTCTGTTGCCAGAAGTCGAAGCCTTCCGGTCGAAACACAGTCACATCGGTGACGAACTCGGGCAAAAAGACGAGACCTTCGTGTAAGCTTCCGTCCTCATAACTTAAGTCCATCCGGATCCCTCAGGCAACAAGCTTTAGATTTCTCTCAGACTCGTTATCTTCCTCCTCGCCCAACCCCACTTCTCCAAACTCTCTCATGCTACCACCGAAGCACTTTAACGAATTCGAAGGGCTGAGCTCGAGTGTATACTCGCTGTATCATCTCGTCTTCGAATGTATCTAGAGTATGAAGAAGCAGAGCCGTATCAAGAGGTGTTCAATTTCAAGGATGTTATTGATACCACAGAATTTATCGTAGTATATTATAGCATGTATATTTCCAATAACATCTTCCCAAAAAAATTAGCATCCATCCTCACGACATGTCCACTTCTTTATCCCGTTCCCTCCCCCCATCTTCCTCTTCAATTCCCGTTCACGTTTAAGCAATCCCGAACCATTGCAAATCAATAGTCTCATGCACCGGCACTGTGTGCCCGACGTTCGCAGCCGAATATCCAACAACTACGTTTCCATAGGTCGTCTTCGTGTATCCGGACGAAGGGTTGTTTTGAGTCGTGGTAGTAGGGGTTTGAGATACTCCGAGGACGTTGGTCCATTCTTTGATTTCTTCACCGTAGTTGGGGTACAGGAGGGTGTTGTCACTGTTTTTTTAGAAAGTTTTTTAAATAGGTTTATTGAAGAAATCAATGAAAAACGAGGAATAAACGTACATAGTACCGTGCCAGATCATCATCTTGGGACGAGCACCGGTGTAGCCTGGGTAGGCAGCGCGGACTTGGTCACCCTTTATTCAATCATCAAGCATCAGTCCAGGACTCGAGCAAATTTCCGAACGAAGAGGAAAAGAAATCAATACGCACCCACTGTGCAGCAGTCTTGATCAATTGACCTTGAGCACACTGAGAGTTCCAGTCGCTGGCGCCAGCGAAGCATCCGAATGGTACGCCAGAGTAGATAGAGGTAGCGGCGATCAAGTCGGGGTAAGATCCAGCCATGACGTTGGTCATCATTGCTACATGTACGTTAAAGAGTGGGGGAAGAAAGGGTGACGGGTGTTAGTTACGACATAAAAGTACGAAACAAGGCGGAGATCTTGACTAAAAACCGACTCAGGGAAAGAGGAACTCCGCAGAAAATCGAACTCTTCCCTGGAAGAAGGAGAAATCGAAACTGTAAAACTTAAACTCACCTCCTGAAGAAGATCCAGTGACGAAAACCCTAGCAGGGTCGACACCGTAGTTCGCGACGGCAAACTTGATCATCGAAGCAATACCCTGCGAATCACCACCTCCGTTATGGGTCAACGTAGCCGGAGTGTTGACATCGAAGCATTTGCCACTCCTCGGGGAATCAGGGTAGATCACGATATATCCGTGTTGGTTCGCGAGGTTAGCGTATTGGGTGCTAGAGTAATAGGTCTGGGCTGAACCAGTGCAGAAGTGGATAGCGACGATCAAGGGAGGTTTGGAAGCGAGAGTTTGGGGACGGTAGACGAACATGCCGACGTTGTTGGGGTTGGTACCGAAGTTGGTAACTTGAGTGAGGACGCCTGCGGGTGGAAGGTTGCCTGAAGGGACACCAGTAGGCGTAGAGCCTCCGCCGCCGGTAGAGGCGGGGGTGCTCGCAGGGACAGTGGTGGGGGCGGCGGCTCCTGGGATACATTGGGAGTAATCTGAAAATAAATGTGTAAGGAAGAGGATTGATGTGATTTTGAAAGTATTTCACTGACATGCGTTGGATGCAACGCAGGAAGAGCCGGAGGCACAGGTGGTTGCTCCAGTCCATCCGATACCCTATGAAAAACCCAAATGAGAATGGATACACGGATCGAGTCGAACGAAAAAAAGAAAGACTCACACCACACTGTCCCCAAACGGGTGATTGAGCTAAAGCCGGCGTGGAAGCGGCAAAGAAGATAGCCAAAGACGCGAAGACCGAAAGCGACCTCATCTTTTTTCTTGTCTCTCTTGGTTCCAGAGATGTGGGGGAAGAAGAGATCATCCCTCCACATATAAGTCTTCACACTTCTAATTGAGTTTCGAGGTACAACCTCTCCCTCCGCTGATTTTCCGAGAACGTTCCCCTGCAAAAATGATCGATACGTGTGTTGATATGTAAATATGATACCTACTCGAGGATGTTCCGAAGGTAAACGACGTACCAATTGCTGCCCATCGTCAAGTTACAATATGTTCGTCATTTGACTGTATGTTGAAAAGGTCGATATTTTCCCGAGGTTCAAGAAATGTGCTGGAAGGAGGATAAAAGCACGCAGGTGACTAGAAATAGGCCCTGTGGAAGAAAGATTGAAGAAGAATCGGATCATCCAGGATATATACAAAACGGGTCCCGCTCTCTTGAAAACGTGGAAAGTGGTGATTCTAGCTAGGTCTTATTTAAACGAAATACTTTCGATCAATTGATGGAGGGCTTCACTATGTTCGCATCGAGTACGTGCATATCCCACGCGCTAAGAAAACGTTATTTCTGGAGAAGCATTTGTCTTTATTCCGAGAGGATCCTCCGAAAGATTGTATGGTCAAATTCTTCGTAGACTACGGGTCCTGCGTCGAAGATTTCTCGTAAAAAGACGGGAGCCTCAGTCATCAGAGGGGGTTCGTCAGGGGTGAATGATTTCTGTCTGTAAAAAAGGCATACCGAGTCATTCACGAGAGAATAAAAGATTGCACAATAGGAAGATAATGATGTTTGAAGTTTCAGTGGAAGAAGAATCATCAATCAAGAACAGGACCCATGTCTTTCCTGAGAAATGTTTGATCTGAAAATCGCTAATTCTGGAATTTTTGTCCGGATTTTTTTTTTGTCACTTTTCGAAATTTTTGTCCGGATGACCGTCATCACCTCTCGAAAAAAAATTTTTTGTCCGGACTATTGATCAAAGATATATTTTCGTTTTTACATGTCAATTAT
This sequence comes from Dendrothele bispora CBS 962.96, assembly GCA_004369135.1. Lineage (NCBI taxonomy): Eukaryota > Fungi > Basidiomycota > Agaricomycetes > Agaricales > Dendrothele > Dendrothele bispora. The sequence continues at coordinate 26,642 of ML179056.1, read as the reverse complement.
TCTAATTATTCAAAATTTTCATCGATCTCCTTGTCGCCTGCATCCCCTGTCCCTTCAAGAGGGTTTTAACTGATGCGACAATTGTCTCGGGCTCATCCTTCAAGTCCTGGTACATTTTCCAGGTACTATCGGAAACTTGAGCACCGTCTTGAACCAATGTAACAGCCGAATCACTCAAGAGAACGAAGAAAGAATGAGAAGGAAGGTGAGCGAAACGGCGAAGCATCGGGTTCATCAATATCGAGGCAGGTAGGAGAATTCAAAGTGTGTCCGGTGTCGGGCGTTGCTCATGTCGAACTTGAACTTTAGTGTTGAGCTCGAGCCAAAAGTAGTACTAGTATATTGAACAAGGATTTCGTTTGCAGAATACAATGCCACATTGTTTGTCTGAATTAGAATTTCTAGTCCTTCCTAAATGAGGCATTTTGCCTGCGCTTTGGCCTGTGACCCCCATGTGACTGTTGTCCGGACTTTGAACAAACCTGGTTGACCCATGTCGATTTAGGTCCGGACTTTTGATCAGACATTCGGCACTAGACCCTCATTTTGTCCGGACTATGACCTAATATTTCAGCCAAATTCCGAAAAATTTGTCCGGATTGCAGATCAAACCTCTCTGAGAAAAGACATGGGTCCTTCAAGAACAAACACGTACGGATCACGCATCGTTACGTCACTTGTCACATGATCATATCACACGTTACGGTCATGAGGTTTGTAGCACGTTTAGTGACGTGGTGTCACGCTGTCGGTAAGTTTGGTTACCGACGAGATCATCGGACCCCACAATCGGGAAACAAGGGCCGCTTTCGATTTTCACTATTATGGCCACAGGTTTTGAAGTTATCTTTATCCCGAATGAAACTCGAAAACGCTCGTATACCATTCATACCGGCCGTTGAACGGTGTTGGTATGCCCGATCTCTGCATTCTACCCTGATTCTATCAGTTACGGTAGCGTCAAAAATGAAAGGAGACCATTGTTCCTTCACCGAAGTACAGAAATGGTTGCCGTTAAGTTCGGACCATGGGGGATAGTAGTGGGGCCTTTCGTACGGTCCGGGTCAAACATCCGTTACTTCTCTGCGGCATTGAGACCTTCGCAAAGTCTTAGCAGAGGAAAAGGAGCAGAATTACTGATGCAAAAAGACTTTTAGGAGGCTGAGTGTGGAGATGAAAGCATCACAATGTCGATGAAAACCAAGACAAGACTGACAAGGAGTTAGGGACTATATTCTTTGTCAGATGAGCCATTGGATGCGCGACGTAAGAGGCGGTGACCTGTTCTTCCCAGGCATGTCACTTCACCCGCCCTTCACAGCCGCCTGCATATCGATATCGTTTCAAAAAGAAATGCGGTCTGATATAAAACCAGGTAGCCTTTTGGTCTTTATCTCTTCAACCGCCCTGCCCCATGACTCCTCTCGCTACTTCATTATTTATCTTGGCCGTCCAACTTGGCTCAAGCCTTGTTAATGCTGATCTTAGTAGTGACCTCACGGGCGCAGGGATCACCGCATTCTTCCCCGGGAGTGACGATTACCAAAGCGCAAGCAGACCTTGTGAGTATCCAGTGGACAATATCTTTCGTAGACCTCCTTACCAAATATCGGTATTCAGTCAACCTTCGATTTGACTTCAACCCAGCGGCCATTGCTTTTCCTTCAACGGCCCAGGACGTCTCTAGTATCGTTCAAGCTGGAGTCTCCAATGGCATGAAAATTACTCCTCGAGGAGGTGGGGTATGTGCTCATTAATTTCACATTTTTTTCCACCTAATCTAACTCCAATCTTTCATCTTTTATAGCATAGTTACATCGCTAACGGTCTCGGTGGCGAGAACGGCACTCTTGTGGTCGACATGAGCCACATGAAAGCCATCAACATCGACTCTGACGCCAACACCGTCGAAATTCAATCAGGAAACAGACTAGGAGATGTCGCACTTACCCTCAACGCTGCCGGACGTGCACTTCCCCACGGGACTTGCCCCTATGTCGGCATTGGTGGCCACTCGGGTACGTCTACCCGCTGCCAGTGATATCCATCATAGGCGGGTTCCTCGAATACTAATATCACAATTCTCTCTATTTCTGTTCTATTAAGCCTTCGGTGGATATGGATTTACTTCTCGTCAATGGGGTTTAGCACTTGACCCTATCTTTGCTATTAATGCTGTCCTTGCCAATGGTACCATCGTTAGGGCCACTCAAGACTCGTACCCTGACCTCTTTTGGGTTAGTAACTTCTCTTTGATATCCGGAAACTGCTAAAAAAGCGAACTAAAACTCATATATTATTATCAAAAATATACCCATACATACTGGTAGGCATTACGCGGAGCCGCGCCCTCATTCGCGATCACCACCTCCATCGAGTTAAACACTTTCGCTGCGCCTTCCCATGCGATCGTTTTCCAATACACATGGCAACTCGATTACGAAGCAGCAGGTAAAGCTCTCCTCGCATTCCAAAACTTCTCTCTGGCTGGTCCTCCCGCCGTCATGGGTAGCGAAATCAATTTGAATCGAGGCAGCTCTCGAGGAACCGTTTCGCTCACTTGGGTCGGAGGATGGTACGATGAGGAAACCGGACTCAATGCGGCTTCGGAACCGTTCCTTTCGCAGATGCCTCAGCCAGATACGAGCCAGCTTCTCGGCAATGGGTCTTACATCGATACTGTCGCGCAGTTGGGTGGGGGTGGGAACCTCGATACGAGCGCCCATCCTGATGGTAACGATACCTTTTACGCCAAGTCGTTGATGACCACTTTGGAAAGCCCAGTCACTTTGGATGCTTTCACGGCTTTCACGAAATACCTTTCAGAAGAAGGTTTCGACTCCGAAACAGTACGTGGTTCCACTTAAGTCCTTCGAAAAAATCTCTAGCAGGCTAAAAACAATTTTCCTCTTCCATAGGCCTGGTTCATGCAAGTCGAGCAATACGGAGGTCCTAACTCCAAAATCAATGAAGTCGGCATGGACGATACTTCCTTCTTCCGTCGGGATGTTCTTTTCACCTGGCAATTATACGCCTCTTCCTCCGTCGAAAAACTACCTCCCTACCCCGAGGATGGCTTCACCTTCGTCGACGGTGTTGCTGATTCCGTCATTTCCAACATGCCAAGCGACTGGGACTACGGAGCTTACCCTAACTATATCGATGACAGGCTCGAAAACTGTGAGTTACTTCCCTTTCCCCTGACGTTGTCTTGCTTTGTCTTTTCCTTTCGACGGCTATTATTACGATTATCCGTCTATTTCCTATTTGTCGCTTCAAAGATTAGGAGAACTTGAACTGACCTATCGGCATTTAATTATAACTTTTTGACAGGGCAAACGCTATACTTCGGAAGCCACTACCCTCGCCTGCAATCCATCAAGAGGGAAGTCGACCCTAGCAATGTCTTCATGTTCCCTACGTCTATCGAAGAAGGCTACTAAAGCGCTACCCGGACAATGTGTATACTCTAGTGACGTTTCCTCGCATCCCTGGGATGCAGGTTAGCCACTTGCCCCACGATTCTGACTCACATATGTATATACGGACAACATCCGGACAGTCAGTAGCGAAGTCATCAAAATTGTACACTCACTCACTTTCACGTATTTGTCGAAGCGTCAATGCTTTATTAACCTACTCTATTTACATACTTATCTATGTATTCCTCATTACAAATTTCATAGTAATTCTTACTGAAATTCGACTTTGAGTAAATCTAACTTCCTCAGTTGTATCGTAAGTCTTACTCGTTCGCGACACACAACCTGTTCAAAAGGTGTATATATTACGACCCGACCGATGGGTGTGTCTTTTTAAATCACATGGTTATTACACAGAGAAGTAGATGTATCTTAACGTACATACACATTAGAAGGAGGGAATTGGGAAAACTTAAAAGAACTGTGGTTGAAAGAAAAAAAGGGTATTGCGAAATACGAATTATGCTACACTATGATACAGTATGAACAATCGTAAGCATATTGAAAGGGTCAATGTCAAACAGTCAACATATGAATGACTATTATAGGTGGTGGATGAGGGAAGGGACAGAAGTCAATAAGATACTAATCGATGCAGTCGTGGGGAAGTAAATGGAAGGAAATGGAGGAAATAGAGAAGGAATGGTGGGCTGTCCGAAGTCAGGATGAGAGTAAGCTGTCGATCATGGAAGTCAAAAGGTCTTTTCATAAGTTATGTTCATGGATGTGTCGCATTATCATCAAAGAAGCGAGCATTTCTATAGAGAAGTATTCGGATCAGACAACCAAGTGGAGGGGGCAAAAATCAAGAAAAATCCCAATTGAAGGGAGTAGTGAGTACGTACCAGGCGCCAAGTGACCAAACGCTTCTTCCACGGTTAAGGAGCAACCTGATGACTCGTATTGGGGTTCGCCAGGAGTTTTGAGACTATAATAGGCGATCAGATACCCTTTAACATTTGTACACTGTTCGTTTAAAGGAACAATGTGGATGAATAGACGAGGTGGATAGGAGTTCAAGTCAGTTACCGGTGTGAGCGAATAAGTTGGTCGGTGGGATACGTACTGTCCATTCTTGATTACTCTGAGAACGCCAGCTCCAAAAATATTCCTGTCCATCGGACGCGACGAACTTTCGTATCCTGTGATATCGGGAATTGGAGTATCGATGTTGAGAGAGAGAAGAAAGTTTTACGCACCTTCCAACCGAGGACACTTTCATCAGATACTTTTTCATCGGGATGCTGACTTTCGAGGAGAATGACACCGTTCCCAAGTCGTTATTGGGACCAAAGGCCAAAGCAATGAGAGCGGATGAATAAGATCCAGGGGTCGAGTTGGGACTCGTGTTGTAAATCATGTATGCGGTATGGGGAGCTGAGAGGTCCGTTGTACGTCGGTAGGTTAGGCGTAAACGATCATGAATGTCAGTAAAATCTGAACCCGTCAGCTTCCCGGTCTTGTCTTCAAGAAAGTAAGGTAGTCCGTAAGTGGCCATTAGCGTCAAGGAGGAGGACTGGGGGTTGATTGGTTGACGGAAGCGAAGGGGCAGGGAAAACACGACCGCTCAAGCTGGTACGTCCGAGTAGATATATACTCTGCTTGTGTATTACTACAAGATTTAGTCAAACGGGGATACTTTGGTACAAGCGAAAAGGTAACCGCAGGGTAACGAGGCTAGATTATATTGAGCGGAAACCGTCATGGGGAAAGCGTGTCCGGCCGACTGCACACATATTACCATCTGCGTGATGATATTGCTTTGATAATCGATATGATTCGGACAGATACGTCGGTTGGATGGGAAGCGCCGCGATCCATCAAGCTGTTGTACGCTTGCTTGGACCCGACTCAATGACAGAAATCATATTTTTGACCAATGAAACAAGTCGTGCCCACCATGAGACAGAAATCGAGGCCATGGAGGCTGCAAGCGTCCCTATCGGTCTCTTTTTGAGAGCCAGAAATAAGTCATCGTATATAATATACAATTAGTCTTGCAGGTGATGCTATTCGATGATCGGGTTGCGCAGACTAGGGACGAACAGATTTCGAGTCAGGGCTCCGCGTGTTCAGGGAGTTACGTTCAAACACACCACCGTTTAAACCACTACCGGGATGGCACGATGCTGTTACAGCACACTGTTCAGTATGCATGACGTCTCGTTCGTGAATATGTTGCTGCATTGACTAGGTGAAGAAAATCTCAAAGAATTGAATATTCGACTCACAAATAACCTCACGATCTTGCTTCTAGAACGCTCATTTTTTTCACTTGCAATATAAAGAAAAAAAGAATGGATAGCGACGGGGGCCTAGGATGGAGCATTCAAAAGCGTTAACTGAACCTAAAACGGATACCTGAGGGCTGGTACGGATGAGTAGTCATGAAACGGCGGAACCCATAACATAACTCAATCGTCTTTTTGCAAATGCTACCAATTTGAGCGGGATGCACTGTCATGCACACCAACGTTTTCCGTATGGGTGTATTCTGGAGAGGAAGGAGTAACATCAAGGCCAACACGGTGTCAATAATTCAAACACTCGCTTGAGGGCAGGCGGCTAATTTGAACTCCGATACCTCCGACCTACTTTCCTGTAAGCAGGTATACACTCCGGGACACTCATCGTGTGTAGACAAATCTCCGGGGGTGGACAACCTTTATCTCCTTCCAAAACCACCGCCTTCGAGAGGTTATCGTTGGTCTTCTTTCTGCAATGGCCTCTTCCAGAAAGTCTTACTTATACGTGAACCCTTTGGTTCTGAATCTCACAATATAGATCAATAATATTGGTATCTCTATTATTTTTGATGCCCTCATTTGAAGACCTGTTATCGCTAGAGGACTACTAATGCTGAAGCTCCTCGGTCTCAGATGTCTCTGAACTTTGTTTTTGAACTCCGTGATGTACGTATTCATTGGACTGAATCCAGTGTATCTGCTCTACAACCTCCGGGAATGGTGTCCAAACTGCGTCTGGACTCCTTTAGCAAGTCTCATTCAAGTCTCAGTCTGGCACTTGTGATTCGTATCTAGGGTAGCCACTAGTAATTCGTTTCTCCCACTAGCCTACTTATAGCAGATTTCCATGAAAGTTTACTTCGGTACCTTGACAGTTCGAAATTCGAATGTCGGTACTGTTATATTCCTCAACCTCGAGCTCTTCGTACTCACCACATCACCTTTCGTATTGAATCTCAATCGGACAACCAACATTTATTCAGTGACTATATAATCCATGAGGCTCGTAGGTTTCTTGGTATCGAGATTCATGACCCTTTAAGCGATAAACTTACCAAACAACTCGAGTTCGCAATTCTCCGAGACCAGCTCTGGAGAACACAGGTCCATAATTTGTAGCCAGGAGAAGAGTACGATGCTACGCGAAATCGGGTCATATTGTATATTTATTTGCTTGGCGTCCGATATGACTAGCCCTGGGTCAGATAATAGTTATATTCGCACATCGGGTATCCAAATCCAGCTTGGTGGTGCTATCATCCGTGGGTCCCGCTGTAAGCATTTTTATTCCAGGCACTGCTGTTGCATAAGTGGTCTCTTTTGTCATGACTGCTGACTTTGACTACTACGAAATTATGATTATGAAACCCCAAGTCTTATGAGCTATTCCCGACACCTGGAAAGTAAAGGTTAGTTTCTACACTCATAAGATGCCTACTTATCGGTACTCGGAAATCAAGACTTTGTTCACCCATTCAGTCTCGCGAAACAAAGTGAACCCGGTGAGTGCAATTGTTTGATGTCATCATTTAGATGGGGTAATGCCACCGGTACCCACTGTACCAACATGAATTCAAAATAAATAGTCGAAAAACGCCGATTAGACGTGAACAACCAATCAGCTGCGTAGAGGCCTCGCAGCCGACAGTTTCTGTTGCTTATGCTCCTTATACAAGCACAAAACTGGAAAGCTGAAGGGACTAGATGAGTATGAAGATGATTGAGTTCAAGGATGCTTGTTCATCACCGGTGTGAACTTTTACGTTCACTTGAATATCAGCTTCAGGAATCGCTTCCGTACGCCACAGTTCAAAAGCCAAAATCGGTTTTCTAAAATCAGACTAAAAGAAAGGGGTACATTCAGTAGCCTAGCATCGGGAGAACTTGTTTCGTACATATTCTTTTCTAGCTCTGTGAAAGTGAAGTATTCTTATTTCTTAGACTCATATACTTGGCTGCGCAAAAACCTCATGCTCGTCAGATGTTTAAACGTTCAAAACTTCTTTCGAAGTCTGATTCTGGAGAAGGTGATGAAAAGACATGAGGAGGCCAGGGTATCTCTGGTGACTCATCTTGAACAAAGAAACTCTCGACTCCCTATTCTTCATCCTTTGTTCTGGCCTGTATCGGTGTCAGTAAGTATTTGATATATAGATTCTTGTCGGAGATAGACTCTGATCCATTAAATTGGTAACCAGCCGTAATGCAGTACCTGTTTTGTAGCAGCAGGTTTACAGTGGACTAGTGCATGCCGAAAGTCCTTCGATTGTCCTTTTCCAACAACAGATTGTTGGGATTCGTTCCAGAAGTCCTTGGGAATAGCAATCTCGGTGACATAATTTTAGATCAATTATATTCACCAAGAAACGGTGTCATTTCGAAATGAAGGTGTTGCTAGTCATAAGTATCAACAGTTGTTCTGTGGAATGTCAGAGTCAGGCTACTGCATCCTTTTGTTCGAATGCCCTCGAAAAGCCTCAGGTTCGATTCTCTTCAATCCATTCGTACTTATGTGGTTCAGCTCAAACAACCTCTTTGTACCAATTTCCATCTTTCATCGATGTTGTTATAATCCGACTGTTCGCTTTTTACATGTAGCTCGGGTAGTTCGAGGTACCCCAGTTTTTAGTCTCTAGCCAAGCTAAGGTCTCCTGCTGTCAGTTGGGTGGGTGTGATCCTAAGCAAAGTGCTAAACGGCGCCACTAGTTATTCACCCTGAAGCCTTTTTGAGTTCCCTGATGCTCAGACTTGGTTGCCGGGTTACTATTAGACATGGACATGACGCTGTATGTGCGAAATCGGGTTTATGAGTCGTTAGCAGAGAGAATGTACAGTGTACCGAATCCACTAAGGCGCATTTTCAGTCTCTCAGATTCTGAGAGTAAGTAGGTCTCATTCGATGATAACCATAACTACTTGTTCATCTCCATGTACTATGTCTTAAGATGAATAAACCACGTCCCGTCCTCGGCTATTCAATTGATATCTATCTCGTCTGAAATTATACGTCCAGGCTACCCTTTCATTTCGGGATGAAAACTCTTGAAGGAGATTTCTTCCCCCTGAGACGGTCTTGATCTCCGGATAGTTACTATTACTATGGATTCCGTACGTACTCAGAGTGTCGTTTTTCTTCCGGCCACCACTCCACGATCGAAGATTTTCGCTTTTTTGCGGCAAGCATACCGATGCTCTCCGGATGAATATGACGTGACTCACCAAGCAGTTACGCTTCTGTCAGATCTCAGAATCTCGAACTCACAAAAATTCAAACCAATGCGAGTGTGTCTGAAGTCTGTCTACTTGGTTGAGAGAGAAAAAGGAAAGAGGTATGATGTAACTGCTGTCAATGTTGAGAGTCGACCGTAGTCGAGCCAGCCAGCCAGTCTCAAACAGACTGCGGAAAAGGGTAATGAAGAATAGGTATTATTTTAGACTCCAGGTAGCCCGAATTGCGTGGAGGAATGTCAAGAATCAGAGCTCATTGAGGTTTTAAAACGTACTATGAACGCAAATGAGATAACGAGAACTATACAAAGTTAGGGTATACTCATACGAGCCTCCAAAATCAGGATCAGAAATAACGTCCATTTTGTTAGTGTGTGAGTACTGACTTTCATCTACTCCAGCGGCCATCATACGCTTAGTCCGACAAGCATTTCAGAATCAAGACATAGTACTTGTACACAGAATAAAAGTTATGATCCCAGGACTCAGAAAGATTTGAGACCGTTTGTAATGAGTTCACAATCTCCCTTGCTACAGCATGCTGATAACATTCAGGAGGAGTCATCGAGGCAGAGAACACAGTGAAGGGACGAGTCAAAATAGCGGAGGCAAATGAAGTAGATAAGATAAGGAAGGGTCTTAGCTTCGGCCCGGTCTGGAGCTGTATCATATGATCGTGGAGTCAAAGTGCACGGACCATCAACGTTCTTTTTCCTCGACCACCATGTCCCAATCTTTCCGAAGACTTCTTTTCCAAAATGCTAGTCGTTCTCCTTAGCTCCGAGCTATTAATTAGGATCTATGGAGACTTATGGGTGTAGTTTTGGTGGTAAATGCTCCAAGAAATACTCGGTACGTCCTCGTTTTTTCAATATTAAATTTATCTTCTTTCTTCGCCATCTTGTGATGAAATTCTTCTACCTGAAATGAACAACGAGTGCTGCGGCACGATGTGTTCTGTCAATTAAAATCCTAGTTATCCTGACCTTTCACTATCCTTTTTCACCCACTCTTGGTTCATGCTGTTGACCAAATTTCTGTTCACAGCAATTCATACGTGGTTTCTCTTCCTTAGTCTAGAGTCTCATTGCAACCCACCTCCCCTCTGGTAACTTCTCTCAGCTCCGTCATGTATCACCACCTGTCCCGAGTAATATATCCTTGAGACCCTTCCTCTCGTGTCTTTATATCGATCTCAAAGTCACTGTTCGTACCCGTGTCTCAGGGTTTGTTCGTCATTAATTGCCACGACTCAGTCTGTCCACTGGTTTTCGTCACTGCTCGAGTTAACGCCACATCTCACCCGTTGTTGACAGTTTGTCATTTCGTGTCTATTAGACTTTCGGCAGCTCATCTTGGCATGTCAGGACTGCTGTCATGCAGCACATGTTTTCACTGCCAAAGACTTTGTATGTAAGTTCAGAAAGAGATACATCATGATTGGGTACACGAAACGAAGGATTACAGTGCTGAGAGTTCGGAGGTTTTGCGGTATCGTACAAACTGATATACAATAACATTCATTACTTTGTACAGTACAGTAAAAAATTTTCCATTTCAAAACCATCTATACCTCTCCGTTAGAACGTACCTCTACTCGCGTGCCTTTGTCCTCGCCGCACTTCATAGCATCTGGAAGTGACATTGACTGCGTATTTGCTCTCCGTCCTTCGATCCCTTCCTCCAGAGGACCTTCGTGGTCGTCATCATCCGCATCCCTCCATTGTAAGTGTTCCTTGGGGATATAATCGAACATCTCGTCTGGTATTGTCATACGAGCAAGGTCGACTTGTCCCTGAACATGACTCCGCTTTTGATTTCCTCCGTCAATTCCAGAACTCCCTTCCACCGGGGAGTGAGGAACGGCGGTAATCGTTAGCGCTGTCATATCCATCGTGGGTAATGAGTACCGATCATTGAATTGTCCGTGATAGGTTGACGTTGACGGAGTACTTATCCAGTATAAAACGAGCGCGTTGATGACAACCTGTGGTGAAGAAAGGGATACGTAGAATGAAAGAATGTTGAATCAGAAAACGATAAACGAATATTTCAGATAATTTTTAGGTAAGATCCACTTACATCCGAGACACAGCTGCTCATGCAGACCCATCCAAGCTCATTACCTCCAAGAATGGATAATACGGAGATGTTGGTTGCGGAACAGATGAGGCTTGTCGTGGCTCCACTAACATGTCTAAATTAGGAACCAGGGACCCAACAGAGAAAACAAAGCAAAAAAACTCTACCATAAGGTCCGCTTTGCCACCGTCCTTAGCTTTGGACTGATCTTCACCCCTGAACGAGAGGAGCCCCATAACGGCCACAGGAACATCACAGTAAGAAAAACATTCAGGAACAGATCGTATACAACAAGACCGATTCCACTGTTGCTTTTTGTGTCAATATACAAGAAGTGGAAATGACGTTTCAACGGGATGTTTAACACTTACACGGATTGTTTAAGACCGATCACACAAACGCCATCTTGCCGTATGTGAGTCTCCCGACCAATGACCATAAAGACTGCGACAACGATGAATCCCACAAGAACAATGCAACAAATGCGATAGACTGGGGACTGTAATCGGCGGACTTGGTTCCCTCCAGACCATACAATGTATACCTGCGGTGAATTCAAGTTCGTAAGAGACAGACAAGCGGCAGGGTTAGAATGCATTACTCGTTCTGACAGAAAGCTATATATCAACATCTAAACCTCGCGTTAGATCGAATCCACTCTGTCATTGTAGAAAAAAACGTACTTTACTGAGTACGTATACACTTATGCATATACATATAGCGATAGTGCAAGCTTGAAGATTCCAGGTAGTCCCAACACCATTCATCAAGATGCCAGCTATTCAAACACGATGAGACATGACGTTTGATGTATATAGAACGGATGAAGGATCACGTACAGAAAACCACAAAGAACCATCTTTTCGTGTGATGCGGCGTACGTTGCAGGAAAAAGAATTAAGAATCAGCGGGAAGGATTGTTAAAGAAGAGATGAGTGACGTACGAGTCTAACAAAACTAGAATCACACATAACCGACTCCATGACAGATTTTTCCAGCTTTTCCAACTCGTAAAGGGTGGGATACGACGAGAGAGACAGAACGCGATAGCAGAAGCACCTAAGAGGGGATACACCGTGAGTTGATCAGTCTCTCTTTTAAGGGGGAACAATAGAAGTCCTTCAACGCACTAGCAAAATGCACACAACTGGTTAGAATTTCGAGGGAATGGTACTTTTCTGGAGTCGCCATGATTATCAGAGCCAAAAGAGTGAAGGTTATTAGAGAGGAGAGTAGCCAGTTCCCTCAATGGGAAGGAGGAGAATAAGAACCGAACTTGAGCTTGACCGCCAGGAGAAGCAAAGAACGGAAGAAAAAAAGCTTCAATGTTCGCAAACATCACTTTATAAGCACTGTCAGGCCTCGTGTCAGATTTATGATGTTTTGTTGGACCTATGTCGAGATCACAGATGAAAATCAATTGAACAAAGACAACTTAGGTCACCGACGTAATCGTGCGAAGCTCGGGACAACATAATGGAAAGCTTAGGTATCCAGTTTCAAGTCTTTTTTTACTTTGCATGACCCTGTTCTCATTCTGTAATTTTCATTAATGACAAGGAGTCGGATAGGGTGTTCGGATGAACGGGTAAGGACAATAAGTGTAAAAAGCTCGAGTTGATGTTACCTCCGACTCGGAATCGGGAAATATGCCTAGTGCTTTCCTACGTCCGGCATCTCAAAAGAACATCCCCCGGGACGATCTTTCATCCTTAACCTCGAATTTGCAATTAGCAAGACTCTCCTTCCACAGAGAATCTCTATCGTTGCAACTGAGTGCTCTTGCATGATGTGCGAGACGTATTGAGTGTGATAGGTTCTTTGTTCTGCCGTGTTAATGCAAAAACACGTAAATTTCTTATTTCCTCAAAGTGGTTATGGAAGATGAGAAGAGCCGATGATACAAGAACTGTATCTTACACCCAAGAGATTTGGTTAAAGAATCTTGAGACACGAATGCACGGTTTGGGACGTGATACATGAGCAATGGTATGGAATATCAAAACACTTTGAAGTATCTTATTTTACGTATGTACATGATGTTTTACATCAAACTTAGCTTGTCTATCGCGACAGAATCGTGGGCACGACCCAAGTTCGACATATCCAATCTGACTAAATATCTCGGTGATCTTTTCTTGGTGTGTATGTACATTTTTAGACTGTTCACAATGTAGCTATCCGGGGATGCGGTGCCGATAGTTCCCGCAGAAAATCAATCTAGATTTGAGGCTTATAACACGACTTACTTACTCTACTAGACTAATACTACTAGTACTTAACATGCTAGAGTAGAAATCATCATCAATCGGGATTATTTACCAGAATGCCTGAAGCGTAACAGATTTGAGAACGAGAAATTCCCCGTTTATAAATTGTAGGAATTTGTTAGACCCGGATGAAGGATCACCGTGATAGCAGAAGATTAGCTCGGTCTTTTCGGAGGGGATCATAAGAGAACTTCGGCGTGGAATTGATATCCGCTTCATGCGTTTATGCATCAAGGCATCATATCACTCCTGAAGCTGGAGCGCCGAGTTCTTTCCGGCTTGAATCCGCAGGGTTTGTCATCCCCTAATTGTAACAAGTCTATTTAAGACTAAAAAAAAACACAGGGAGTATCCAGACCTGAGAGAATGCTAAGTACTATTGTTGTGAACCATCTGCACGATTTGTCTGATGGGATAGAATCTGTGAACTAAGAATACTAAGACTCTCCTCCCTTATCCTTCCTGACTTGGTGTTTCGAAACACATAACAGGCAAGAACACTTAGCAGAGTTATATAGGGGATGTTGATGACGGTATTGTACTGGGTCGGTATGAATGGAAGGATACCGATGGAGAGCATGATAAACGGGATACTAAGAAGAAATGATATCCTGTGCGAGATGTATGAAACTCGGTAGTACTGTTTTGGTAAAGTAGAATTTTTACCCACGTATAATATAGTTGTCCATCTCGTAGAAAGCTCCTTGAAAAAGCGGGTAGACATCTCCCAGTAAAGAAAGAGGAAGTTCGGTGTTGTAACCCTGCTCCAAGTAGGTTCTCCACATTTCTCTCAAATTGGAAAATTCTAAATAGACGAAATGATATTGCTAGGTATACCATGGTGTCAAACACCAGAAGGAAGCCCATTGCCGCTAAGCTGAATATGGGATGTAGTTTTCTAATGGCACATTTTCGGGGGTCGACACTGGACTGCTCTACATCCCCAAACTTGAAAAATAGACCAGAGGTTGCAGCGGAGATGATCCAGAAAATAGTGAAGAATATCCGAGCCTTACGTTTCTCGTGAAATACTGCGTGTACTCGGAGGAGAAAAAGAAGGGAAATTGAGTTAGTGGAGGCAGCTGTCGCTAGTGGGGGAATGAATTCTATTTCTTCACAGTTTGGTATGTCGAGGACTATATTCATGTTAAGTGATAGTGGGTGATAGATATTTCTGAAAACTGTACCAAGGTATAGTGTTGCAACTAGGGCATAACATATTGAGGCAGTTCTTTATACTCGACTATGAGAAGACTGGAATGATACAGAAAAAAAAAGAAACCCTCACCGACAGAAAATATATACAGCAGTCGGTATTCTGATTTTCCGTTCAGAATAAAGCTCGATTTCATCATTTATGTTTGTTAAGATGTCCCAAGCAATCATCTGCGTATGAATGACCATAAATTAGTGGAGGGACGTAGATAATTCAAATTCAAGTCTTCTGGTACATACCATCAAGGAACTGACTGCTGCATAGCGTGAGGCCTGAGCTGCCTGAGCAAGTACCAACAACTCGTGGTTGACACTTGACACAGACGAGGTTGACACAAACGAGGAGGGGGACATTTTTTCGGGTTCAGCTGTTTAGGGCTTAGTTTCTGACACCAGATTTCGTTCTATGCTCATAGCCATGCCTTTAAGTGTTTCCGCAGCAAACCACAAGCCGTGATAAAATGGCATGTGATACTTGGATAAGACTTGGCGTTGATATCAAGCGGTAAGGTAAACTTGGTTTACTCTGTTCCTATACCATTTTTCGTAATGACCTTAAATACGGAGTGATGTGCGGCATATTGGGTACTCTCCTTGGATATTTTCAATGCATCATGAGACCGCATTTCCAATGAAAAATGGACCTTGTTTGGTCCCATCAACATAGAAACTGGTTACATTGATATGTGCATAGACAGAACTCAATTCTGAAGAATTGGCTTCTCCCACATTGCCACTTTGCTTTTTCCCAGCCTTGATTTTGAGTGGAGAATCTGGAGACACCATTTTTCCCACTGCAGATGCAGCCTCAGGCTATTTCTTTCCTCAATATGCGGCCTTGACAAGGTATAGGAGGACCATAAAAAGAGTCATTTGAATCAATTGAGAATTCTCTGAAGGGATCTCTTGTACAAATCGCGCGATGCAGCTGTTTACCGCAGATTATTGAGCAAATGTTTTATGGAGGTTTATCCAAGAAACGTACAAGTCAGAAATTGACGGCAGTGAGCAGTGAGTATCTCGCAGGAATTTTTCAGTGTAATTATTGCTGTTTGCAGAACTTAGGGCGCGGCAGGATTTTTTCACGCGCGTGTCAAATCTTCTATGTCCAATCTTCCGCATGCTCGTTCTCCCTCAGATAACATTCATTCCCTTAGATATTCAAAATCTGTACTTGTGTAGCTCATAGCTACCTACATATATAATTTTTATGGGACAGAGAAAATATCACCTCAGACTATGGCTGTATCATGATTTTACAAAGTTTGGATTTGGACCATAAAAATTATATGTGCAGGTAGCTATGAGCTACATGATTACAGATTGTGAATATCTAAGGGAACGAATGCCATCTGAGGGAGAATGAGCGTGTGGAAGATTGGACATGGAAGATTTAACACGCGCGTGAAAAATTCTGCCGCGCCCTAAGTTCTGCAAACAGCAATAAATGACGACTAATCGTCTATCGGTTCGTTGAATTATGTCCCAGAGAGAAGATAGGTGAACACGGAGGCACCCTGAATCGCAGCGATGCCTCCTGAATGATATTGAAAGGTGGAGGCACCCTGAATCGCAGCGGTGCCTCCAAGTAGGGAATGGCTCGACTCGGTATGCTACTATATGTGTAATAAAAGGGGAAGGGTGGGAGGGTAACGCGAGCTTGAGTACAAGAGTATAGTAGTGATAACTAGATGACTCGGCGAAAAGGAGATGAGTACAAGAACTTTATAGATAGGTATCGTTACACACCTAGATGACTCGGCGAAAAAGAGATTGGGAGAAATGGTGCCTGAGTCATCTATATGTAGTACGGAAAACAGTAAATAAGACAATACAACTATATACAAATAAAGATGAGAAAAGTTGGTCATGTAGACCAGATGGAAGCCACGGAGGCAAATAGCGGACAGCCCTGGGGTCCTGCGCACGGAGCGGAAATGGGGCATAGAAGGTCACTTACCGAGACGATTAGTCTGTTATAAAGACACCTTTAAAAATCAACTAATCGTCTATCGGTTCGTTGAATTATGTCCCAGAGAGAAGATAGGTGAACACGGAGGCACCCTGAATCGCAGCGATGCCTCCTGAATGATATTGAAAGGTGGAGGCACCCTGAATCGCAGCGGTGCCTCCAAGTAGGGAATGGCTCGACTCGGTATGCTAAGGAGCCTATGGAAGATAGAAAGTTTTTTGATGGAGAGAGGCGAGCCAGTTAAGGTGAAGGGGAGTGTTTGCGTGGGAGCAGGGTAACAAGCACTGAGAGTTGCTTGTGTATGTGGATTTTGAATGCAGCTAATGACCACCGGCCAAGAGCTCGTATTTGTTGCATTGAGTATCCTATACTTGACGGAATAGTGTGTTGTACGGCAGTGAGAATGATCATAAAAAAATTACCACGCAATGAGCAATGCTTGATAGCATGATGCTAGCATCGTCGATGGTCCAATCTCCCACTTTAGACATCTTGACACCTTCTGACCCTTGTATGTGGTTGACCATCTATAGGAGTTGCCTACAAATTGCGCGATCGACCCATATATATATCGGGCTCCAAAAGTGTTCATTGTTGGTTATATTAGGCAAAAGAGAGGATGGTGTTGATTGGGTCAGATATTTTCCTCCGCTTCGAAGTTATTATTCACGTACATGAAAGGGTCTTTCAACGACTTCACATAACTCGCCATAAATGCACCCTATAAACTACCTGCACCATATTCTTATTGACGATGTCGGAGTTAGTGTTGCACTTTTCTTCCACCTCTTATTTCCAAAAACCGCCCTGAAAGTCCTCTACGTCAGCATTCTCATTGTCCGCTTCTACGACATCCGATGATAATTCATCAGTAACACCCTCCAAAAATCCTACCGCCTCGACTTCATTTCCTCCTGAACCGTTTGGATTGGAGCTGGTGTTATTTACAGGAGATCAATTCTGACCCTTATCACTAGTAGCCATATTTCCTACAGGCGTTCCCTTCGATGTAGCCTTGGAAGTAGGCGTAGGCGTTGCTAGGTCAGAGTAGATTGACGAGTGGACGGAAGGAGAGGAAATAAGACTGGAAACGGCAATGGCAGTTATCCGTCTCGTTCTTTCCAAAGATTCGGATGTAGGCATCAGCGTAGTACATGGCGCCTTCGACTCTGCAGTAGAATAGAAGTCGCTTGTGGTTTGTGATTCTGCAAATAGAGAGACTGCATGGGAGAAGAAGCCGAAATAGTTGAAGAAAGGCCTTCGTGGACACTGTTCCTTTCTCTGTTCATGTTGAGACTGTTTACTGAAAGCAACTGTCTTTAACGCCTCTCCTCCAGGAGCAGAAGTAGACTAAGTCCTAGCTTTCGAAGTCGCCGTGGATCCTGAAGCCGAGCCTGATCCAGGTGCTGAATCCGTCCTCGACACCGGTCTAATGCTGGACCCGGTGTTACGTAGTGGATGTCGATGTGGGTCCTATTCCTCTTCTATAGTCTTTTCAATACCAATCTCACTAGGATCAGGCGTAGTCCAGTACACAGACATTGCTCCTGAACTTCTACTTCCATATCCTCAGCTCCTAGCACCAGTTTTCGAAGCAATGTCGCTACACAGACAGATGAGGGCTCGCTCTGCTTCCATCAACATTATTACCATGACCAACTCCACCTCCTTTTAAAGTATCCGAAACATCGACATTATCCGGGTCAGTATCGCCTTCAACATGAAAGCTTCAGGTCAAAGTAGCCCCCAATCCTGCGTCATATTCACCACACCGCCCTCTTCCATCGCGCGTTTCCATGCTCCTAAGCTCCTCAGCTCAACCACCATGTTGCGAGCTGTTCTGTTCTTCGTGTCTTTGGCTGTCAAATCTACACCATGTTCTACAACGTGCAAGGAGCACATTTAGTTCGCTCTTACGACAGCCCAATGCAAAGGAGTGAGAGCATCGTCCTCCGTGTT
Organism: Dendrothele bispora CBS 962.96; assembly: GCA_004369135.1. NCBI lineage: Eukaryota > Fungi > Basidiomycota > Agaricomycetes > Agaricales > Dendrothele > Dendrothele bispora. Next base: position 8,188 of record ML179056.1, on the reverse strand, counting down.
CGGGTTGGTACCAAGGCATAGCAAAAGATCCACAGATAGAGCGTCTCCCTGGTAGGCTGCCCACATGAGTGACATGTGCCCCCGAGCGTCCCGGGAGTCGACATTGATGAGCTGATGAAGGAGGTAAAGTAGAGGCATGATTGACGAAGAATGAGTGTCTAGATGTAGCGTGTTATATCCTTGAGAGTCGGTGATAGTCGAACTGGCATTGTGAGCAATGAGAAGCTGGATAATGTACAGGTAGCCGTTTCGTGCAGCCCATTGGATAGGTGTTGCAACCAAATCTCCTTCAAGTGCAAGTACTTCTGCTCCCTGGTCAAGAAGATGCCGACATGCGGCTATTCGAGCGCTGATTGCAGCCAAAGGGAGAGAGGTGATATTCTGCTCATCCCAGTCAGTGACCTTGGCTTGACCCGATTCGGTGAGTTGCCTGGTGAGTTCTACGTCTCCTCTCTGGGGGGCCACAAAGATGTCGACCTTGGTGTTATGAATGGTCTGTTCTTGCGAAAACGAAAGGTTGGTAGCGACTGCCAACTCCTGGGTTACCGAAGAGGCTGCCGGCTCTGATTTTGCGCTGACCAAAGCGGTGGGGTCGTCCGTAGGGAGAAATGCCGTGGTGGTCAGTCGTAAATTGTGGAAACTCAGATGACTCCTCAAACTTCTCGTCGTTTGGTCATTCTCATCATCATAATCACCAATATCACCGTGACTCCTAACCTCTTTAATCACTCTCGAAGATGCCATGTCCATATCGCTAGGACTAAACCCCACACCAAGATTCGCTCCACTATCACAAAACCGTGGACGTCCTCCTCGTCATCCTTGAACAGAGCTGGGTCTTTATCGCCGTCATCAATTCCAGTGCCTCCTAAACGCTCCGATCCATTACTAGAGCTGATGGATCTAGCTCGCTTCTTTCTTGTCTTGGACTCCCTTGCTACTTATGGTCTCGGAGCCTTAACAACTGAAGCAAGGATAGACTTCTAAGCCGTAGACCCTTTGCCAATGGCCGCGACAATTGTATCAAGGAATCGAATCTCGAACCACTTCTGCATCTTGTCTCTGATACTATCCTTATCCTAGAAATTCTTGATGAACTCCACGGACTTGAAGGTCATTGGGCATTGAGAAGTTTGTTAGACGGTGAAGAACGCAGGGATCGGTCGGGTCCATTAACAAACGGTACGGTTCGGAATTTGGATGAAAGTGTCGTAGAAGGGATAGGGTTTGACTTTGAACCGAATGCAACAGAGTCGCTAGCGAGAAATGTCTCAGATGCGAATAGTGAGCGAAGCGATGTGAAAAAGATATAACGCGAGCTTGAGTACAAGAGTATAGTAGTGATAACTAGATGACTCGGCTCTTGTTAGGTAGTAGCTGGGGGCGTACACGTCAAAATTTGCGTATGCGGGTCACAAGTCGTATTAGAGTTATCCGCATAGAAACCGCAAACTGTGGTACCATATAGATCGGTTGAGTAAAGCGAATAAGTGATAAAAGGTCAAACTTTCCGCTAACCAATCTGGTCCTAACGTTCATTTACGGAGGAGAAAGAAGTGGCCTTTTAAAAATGGACGTAAAAGCTCCTCGAAAGATGCCCTGCCCGTTCAAATAATACACAGTCAAATATCTCAAAACGGAAATGGATAGTTAGTGAGTAATATTACTAACAAACACGACGTGTCCTATAGTAAAAAGGAACCACAGAACTGGTACTGTAGGATATAAGGTAATGATAGATAAGTCATGTTAGTTCGAGAGTAAGAGGAGATATAAGGTAACAATTCATAGAATCGACCGATGCAAAAAGCTTTACATTTCGATCCTTTCTATTCTCTCCTCTCGGAATCATAGAGATCAGATGTAAAAGTTAGAGTCTGACCGGTAAAACTACCAAGCCTTTCACTAACTAATGATACAATAATTATAATACTAATGACATAGCTCAACTAAAAGGTTATACGAAACTTCAACCCTACTATTAATGGAAGGTTTAACTAACCGATGCATGTGCGCCTGTTTATCGCGGGTCAGCATATAATTCATAAATACACGGATTCCTTCTGATGCGGTAATCGCCCTTACTCAGTAATTGATATCATCATGGCTATACAGTACAACAGCTGTTCGTGATCCCGGATAAAGCCGCCGAAACTCAGCTAGTATTCTCCGAACCGTCAACGGAATCCTGGTAACAAATGCTCAACTCGAGGTATCTTAGGATTCCTGAGACATCCCATAAGTGAGACTAGGAGACAGATCCACATAAAGCCTACAAACCCGTATTAATATAAACTCAATAAGGAAAGTACTAAAGCCAGGACATTTAGAGCTCTGGAGCTCGAGTTTTTTTCAGTGTAACTTACTACGTCGAGCGATATTCTCGCCGTCACCATTAAGATACATGTATCGTAAACCACCGATAGATAAAATATTCGGTAAGTAAGTTTTGTACTTCTGATATAGATTCCTACAAGGCGTTAGAATTGCATCATAGACGATGTAGGGCCTCGATCGGATATTTCGTTCAGCTAAAACTATGTGACGAACCAAATATACTTGTGTTTCCTCCTTTCCACTCATAGATTAAAGTTGTCTAGAAAGGAAAGCCAAGGGTACCGTTATTTTTTTTCCTTTCCAATCCATAAGTAGAGAGATCTCAGATGCCGGTAGAAAGACCTTAGACCGCCATTTTCCTTGTTTAGGATTGTCACTATTCTTAGCAAACTTTCAGCCATACAAATATACACCAGGGATACTGTTAAAGTGGAGTCAAAGCGGGAACATATTCAAGTGGAGTCAGAGTGGGAACATACTAAATTGGAGTCAAAGTGACCGTGGAAACATAATAAAAGAAGGTTATAACTTTTACCGATAGGTGTAATAAACTTCAGTGGTAGACATGTATCAATCTGCGTAGTGGTGGAACCATAGGTAGACAAAAGGTTCAACACCCTCCACAGTAACTGGTGACTACAACTACTAATGTTCGATCTAAAGAGGCTCATGCGATACGATACATCTATTCTCGGACCTCTGACATAAGGGGCAAGAGTCACGTAAATGGAGCAAGGTATACAGGGTGTTTGTGTAGAAGAAAGACTTTCACTCGGGGCCCACGAGTCCTGAACCTAACGGGTCTGTTGTTAGTCAAAGGAGAGCAAGTAAAGAATACGTAGTGAAAATAAGAACCAAAAAAGATAGACACACTCACGTCTAGATACTTGTTATAATCTCCCCAACTGGTCTCAAGTTTTTATCCCCTTAGGAAAACAGTTTTTTTTTTAATCTAGTAGTGAGTGATGGCCGTATGAGAAGTAAAGTGATACAAAGTAAAAGCGGTCTTACTTCAATCTTTAACATGTATAAGAAGACTTACTGAAATATCAGGTTGGGTGACTCTTAACTAATGTTTCGAACGGTAGTAAAAATTAACAGACCCGTCTGACTGACATTCCTCACGATTTAATATAAGTGCCGCGTCTAACTAAATTTAAAATTGAAATCATGCGGCGGCCACTATAGCAAAAAACCTCCGGACCTACGAAAGAGGAGTTTGTAACTACCAGTCTTGACATGGTAGTTGGAAGGATGACCTGAGGAAGCCATGCTTCTAAAAAATAGTATTACCCTAAATAAATTAAGTCAAAAGTCGGCCACGTATAAACCTACCACCTGAACGACGATTTTCTGACTAGTTGTTGCAATTACTACGAGGGCTGTGTAACTTCTATTAAAAAGGAGAGAAGGAGTACTCAGACTGTTCTAACTAACCCGTTTTTCGTACCATACAAGTTGTTACACTTATCACCACCGAATTGAGTCGTTTAGTTAGATTCGGAGTGGTACCGGTCCCGTAGGTTTTATTAAACCCTAACCGGTTACCGTGTGACTCGTTTCAAGTTTTTAAAAACAATAAGAACCCCCTTAGTTTTAAAGACATAGACCAAAAAACTCATTACAATTTAATTCATAGTCAAGACCTACCAATATATAAGTGTAAGCAGTAGATCCAACCAATACAAAAGCGCTATTACACACTAAGCTGGCGCCCAAAACAAAGCCACTACATGTTACGGGATTACGGACTTTATCGGTACTCATAGTACGAGACGTAAGTAAGCTATGGTCGGAACTGTTGTGCGTTAGGTATCTCAGAATAAAGATCAAGAATAGTAAGGTTACCATCGTATATTTCTACGGTTCAGTCTGTCTTACTTGTTGAAGTATAGCAATATTGAATAGCGTTAGCTAGGCCAAACAAACCCGTGTCTATTACTTCACTTTACCCGGTGGCGTTCGCACCGTTCATGCTCCGGACCTTACCCGAGTAGGTTGACAATGAATGACCCGGCTCCTTCAGTCCGAGACTAGGTCGGTGTCGTGGGCCTCAAAAGCTACGGGCTAACCATTAGTTTCCAGAACTGTTTGTTCTGGTGTAGCCACTGGCTGGCTCCGTTTTTCAACGCACATTTCTGCTAAGGAGGAAAGTCAGCCGGAGCATTGTGCGGTTTTTATGGTTTTATAGGCAGCTCGCCTTGCTACTGGGCTATACCCATACCTTTACTCTATTTAGGCCTCCGATCTATACTCAGGTTTATGAAATACATAGCAAATCGATCTATATACTTGTCTTTGAACTATATAAACCTGTGGAAAGTCACTTAAATTAACTACTCGTCTGTGGAGCTCATAACTTAGATAACTTTCTTCATGTTTTTCTGGCATTTAATCCCGAGGCCTGTACCAGCGCCTATACGTGGGTCTTTCTGTTATTCAGATCGAAACACTGTATCCACGGCTATCAAATAAACAGACGTCTTGTCTATACGGATTTAACTTAACTAAGACCATATAGACAAGACACCTGTTTACTTCATAACCGTCGATATAGTGCTTCCGCCTGAATAACAGAAAGACCTGCGTATAGGCACTGGTACAGGCCTCGGGATTAAATGCCAGAAAAACATGAAGAAAGTTATCTAAGTTATGAGCTCCACAGACGAGTAGTTAATTTAAGTGACTTTCCACAGGTTTATATCAAAGACGAGTATATAGATCGATTTACTATGTACTTCATAAACCTGAGTATAGATCGGAGGCCTAAATAAAGTAAAGGTATGGGTATAGCCCAGTAGCAAGGCGAGCTGCCTATAAAACCATAAAAACCGCACATTGATCGAGACATCATGCATTAAGATATCTGGACCGACCTAAGTGGGGTCGAGTGCAACTGTGATCACCACTCTGTTCTTTATCTCAGCTTCAATCTTGAACGTACTCGGTTTTTATTAGACTTAAACAAGAACCTAAGTCGTTTCCTTTCGAGTATGTACGCGTCACCTCAACAGCAAGTGTTGTTTTTAGGTTAGTGCCGCCTCCGGTTATGTATTTACAAATTTGTTTAAATTTAAAGCAAATGATAAAGCGTGAGAGAGAGGGGGTGTTTTCACAATAAGAGGCCCACCTGTTGGATGGTTATGTTTGAAAATCTTTAGTAAAAAAGAAAACTAAAAACGCAGATAGCCAGTTTTAGGCACTTTTATTAACTAAAAATTTCCACAGAAATATTGTCTGATTAGCAGAGCCATTCACTGGAAGATACGGGGTAAAGGCGAGGCACGCGTCCTGGGGTCCCGACAGGCGATAAACGGAGGCACCGAAGGTAGACCAGATGTACTGGTTGAAAAGAGTAGAAATAAACATATATCAACATAACAGAATAAATGACAAAAGGCATGATGTATATCTACTGAGTCCGTGGTAAAGAGGGTTAGAGAAAAAGCGGCTCAGTAGATCCACACATTGCTATGGATAGATATTTCAAGAACATGAGTAGAGAAAAAG
>ML179055.1:342191-391257 GCA_004369135.1 Dendrothele bispora CBS 962.96 | reverse complement strand
CTAGCCTTAACGAGTCATTATAGAGAAACTTGTTAACTAGGTCGTCCATTAAGTAGAAGCTACACAAGATCTTGGAGCTTTAGAGGTCTCAAAGGGTATAGCAATCGTACGTGTATCTCTGTTCTCATTCCAAGATGAAGACGGAGTCCTTATAAGGCTAGGTCGCCTAAAAGGAGCAGAACATGGCTGCAGTACACATGTGGATCTCAAGATTGTCCATGAGACGCTAAGAATCAAGCAGCTAAATTGTGAGAGTACTTTGATCCGCTACGGACAAAGTTAAGAGGATGACAGTCTAACTGTCAAGGTAAGTTTTGAGCTAGGCGATTAAGAAGAAGATCTGGACCAAATTTGCTGAGGCGGAAATGAAGTATCCGAAACGGAAAGTTAGGTAAAAATCATTCTTAGACGCATCCAAGAAAGTATCTGAAAGATCTATCAGGGTTACCAGATTGCAGGTTTCCAACATAGAACAGTTTTCCAGATGGTAAGAGAAGAAGTGATAGTGAGAGGCTACGTCCATGGAGTTACGCTTGGAAAGATCTTAGCAAAAAGAAAGATCTTGGTAAGAGTAGGCATCCAGGACGGAAAGACTTGCCGCCGTGTATGTTCGAAAAGAGAAAAAGACTATTAAAGCCGCCAAGATGATGATTGAAGAAGAACCCAAATGACTGAAACCAGAGGAGTTCACTGAAGCAGACTCACCTTAATAAAAGTTGGGAAGGTGGCCAGTGATAGTAGCCTCAAAAGTCAAAGGGCTGACTAACCTAGATTCTGGGCGTTCATCACTCAGATGGAAGAATAGTCATGAGCTCTGGTAACTGAACTACACACGTTGTAGAACTCGAAGAAGAAGAGCGTAGAAAAGATCTAACGGTTATGCAACCCTTTAGGGATCCAATAATTGTGATCTTCATAGAAGAGCAGGTTGGAGTTGCCAAGATCTCATAGGTAAAACGTTAGATACAACAAGAACGTTTTTCTAAAGCAGTCCTAGAAGTATAAGATAGTGATCTAACCATCTCTGTTAGCAGAACAGGGTCGGAAATCGAAATCGTATAAAGTTCTAGAACAGAAATGCTGAGAGGCATGGTCCAAGAGGAAGACCTTGATGGAGGCAGAAACATTGTTTATTGGGGGAGCAGTAAGGAAGATTAGGTAGGCAGAAATTGTTTAACTACCTTCACTGCTGTTCAGGATTGTCACACTAGTTTGAGCAGCGTGTATATCGTTGCTTATCATCTTGGAAACCGAGGTGGGTAAGGACTAGAAACAACTGAGACGGTCCATCCAGACAATCTGCTGCATAAACAGGGTTTCACTGAAGGTAAGACCTCGCTTAAGAATTCGTTCAGTATGTTGAGAGGAACGAAAGCTAGAGAAAGTTGGTAGCTCTGAGATCTGAGAAAATCAAGGAACAATCACTATTGATAGACTAGATCTTGGCTGCTGTTAAAGGGAAGTATGAGTAAGTACAGGAGCTGAAATCGAAAGAACGGATCTAACCCATCCTAAAATGATGGAAGTATCATTCATCGTAACGGCCTGCTTGAAACTCAAGAGGATGGTGATCTGGAGTATCGTTACTCTAAGCACCGAAGTTAGTAGAGAAAGTTACACTTGCCCAGGAGATCTGCGGAAAGCCAAAACAGTCTTCCTAGGGAAACGTGTAAAGCTATGCGAAGTAGGCGGTTAAACAGAAGATCTGGGGAATGTATCTCAAGCTGGCGAAGATCTAAGCTTTCGTCATGACCTCCAACGTAATTGAAAAGACGGAGGTCGAACTTTCGAGATAACATTCGCTCTTAGAAGAGGCATGATGGTTTACCATGCTCAGATACAAAGAGCTGTTAAGAAAGGTTAACTTAAGAACTGGGAGCTCGTGATCTTCATGAAAGGCCTATCGTCAAAAAGTTGCGAAAGAACTTAAAGAGGGTCAGCAGTGGTCTACTAAGTCCATCTAAAAATTAGAGGGAAGATCATCTGGCAAGGTAGGTAAAGTTTCGATAAACTTAAAACGACGAAGGAGTAGATGAGGCCATGAGAGGGTATAAAGGAGTTACAGCAGCTCGGTTAGATCATTTCATACGCCGAGAAGAGGTAGTTTCTATCCACGCCAGAAAACGAAAAATCCGTTGAATAGGTTAACTTAGACGCGGTAGCGAAATCGTGATTCCGAAGAGGGAAGTCCAACCAGTGGAACGCCGACAGGAGGGACGCGACGACAACACCAAGTCTGTAACATAAGCAAGATCTTAGGTGCCCAAGTTTTCAAACACTTCTAACTGAAACTAAATACTTAAGCAGTTTAAGATTTAGCAGCTTAAGGCCTGAACCAAGATGACCAGGTGGATGTGCCACACGATGACCAACGAAAAGTAATCATTGTTGCGTCACAATCTGAGGGTTTGAGAATTATCTACCCGAAAATCAATAATTCTGATCTAGACATCGAAGTAGTTCTAGATAGTGGCAGTCAAATAGTTTCTGTGGCTACAGAAGTGGCGTCAGCACTAGGACTTAATTGGGACCCTGAAGTAATCATTCATATGCAAGCGGCTAATGGCCAGCTGCAGCCAACGAAAGGATTAGCTAGAAACGTACCTTTTAAGTTTGGGGAAATTACTGTATATTTACAATTGCACGTAATAGACAATCCTCCTTACCAAGTACTATTGGGAAGACCTTTTGACGCTATAACGGAGAGTCAAGTTCAGAACTATCCAAATGGGGATCAAGATATTACCATAACTTGTCCCAACTCGAAAATGAAGTGTACCGTTGGTACATTTACGAGAGGTAGACCTAAAGAGGTTAGATATAGAAAAGCGGAGCCTACTCTAACGGACGCATCGCAAGCAGGATCGAAGAGTGATTTAAACTCTTCGACCTCGAGGAACTGATTGAAGATCAGGGAGAGGTTGCATTGATGTTTGGTCTAGACGATAAAGGAGAAGCTCAAATTACTGGATACAAACTACCTAGAAAAGAAGGAAAGTTTGCATCGGAGGAAACCAAAGAAGCCTATGTTTTGGCAGCTAGGGAGTACATAAATGCGAAGGATCAGGCAGCAGGAGAGGCAGTAGAATCATATCTACAAGGTCTAGAATGCGAAGCCAAGGATTCTTCTAGGCAGAAAACATTTCGAACAAATGTTAACGCAGCCGGAAGGGCATCGAGACCAGAGGAACGAGGTTCTACTACAGTTCTAGAGACTCCGAAAGTTCGTAAGAGATATAAACTTTTAAGGGTCTTTGGTTCTAGAAAGTATAAACCCGTCGCCTTAAAGGTTAGACCTGTTAAAACAACTTTACCTGAAGAATTTCGGATTGAACGTAATATTATTGGTGATCCTTTACGAGATTTGCCAGAGTTACCAACTCATCCACCGAAATTTGTACCAGGGAAGCGATACACACAGGAGAGAAAGGAGATGATGGATAAAAATCATTCGGAAGACTTCCTTTGGGAGGAGGAGAGAAAATTAATGCATGAGTTAGTCCGCCAGCAGGAGAATGCTTTTGCCTGGGAGCCTGACCAAGCAGGCACTTTTAGAAGTGATTTCTTTCCACCCGTGGTATTTCCAGTGATACCACATACTCCTTGGGTATTGAAGAATATTCCTATACCACCAGGAATATTTGAAGAAGTGTGTAAGATGATAAAAGACAATATAGACAGTGGTGTCTATGAACCTTCGAACTCATCTTATCGTTCTAGATGGTTTTGTGTAGCAAAGAAAGATGGTAGACTGCGAATAGTTCACAGTCTAGAACCTCTAAATGCTGTTACAATTCAGCATTCGGGTGTACCACCAGCTACATATGAACTAGCAAATCATTTTGCGGGACGAGCGTGCATAGGAATGTTAGATTTGTATGTGGGGTATCATCAGAGAGAAATTGATTCTAGATCTAGAGATCTAACAACATTTCAAACTCCTTTTGGTCCTTATAGATTGGTGAAACTTCCTATGGGTTGGACGAATTCCGTTCCGATTTTTCATGAAGATGTATCGTATATTCTAAGGGATGAAATACCTCATGTGACTAGACCTTATATTGACGATGTAGCAATAAGGGGTCCAGCTTCTAGATATGAATTACCTGATGGAACTTACGAAACAATTCCCGAGAATCCTAAAATTTGACGTTTTATTTGGGAGCATTTTAACAACGTGAATCGGATTCTACAACGAATGAAGTATTGCGGAGGCACTTTCTCCGGAAAGAAAGCCTTTCTTTGTAATCCCGAAGGATTAGTAGTTGGACACAGATGTGCCTACGAAGGTCTAAAGCCTGCTCATGATAAGTGTGAAGCAATTACCTCTTGGGGAGATTGCAAAAGCCTTACGGAAGTACGTAGCTTTCTAGGAACCTGTGGTCAAGTTAGACAGTTTATTAGAAGTTTTGCAGAAATAGCAGAACCGATACAAAAACTGACTAGAATGGATGTACCGTTTGAATGGGGAGAGGATCAAAGAAGATCGATGCAATTAATTAAAGATGCGTTGGTTAAAGCGGAACCTCTGAAACCAATAGATTACGACAGCGATGCTGAAGTAGTTTTAGCGGTAGATACATCATACATGGCAGTAGGATATAGTTTGTATCAGCGGGATCTTACTGACCCGAAGAAGAAAAACTATTGCTTATTTGGTTCAATCACATTGAATGAACGAGAAGCGTCATATTCACAAGCAAAACGTGAATTATATGGTCTAAAGTTAGCTCTAGAAGCTACATACTATTATACGTATGGTTCTAGAAACTTAGCGATAGAGACGGATGCGAAGTATATTAAAGGAATGTTAGATAATCCTAGTATGGGACCTAACGCCACGATTAATAGGTGGATAGAGGCCATACGAAAATATCACTTTACTTTAATACACATTCCAGGGAAACGTCATAGTTTGGCAGATGGCCTTTCTAGACGACCAGATGGAGACCAACCGCACATACCGAAGTTGGATCCAGAAGAACGTGATGGTGAAGATGATGGAGAACCGCTTAGTTTTAGAATGGGTGATGGAGTCGACGATATTCCGTTGGACTTTGAGGATTTCAAGTATGATATAGACCACCGAGGTGGTTACTTATTTGAGTCTGCAAAGAATCTAGAGGAGTTTGAAGACGATTTACAAGAAGCTATAGACGAGGATCAAGAAGTCCTGAGAATGGCTGAAGTAATACCTTCCCATCATTTATATCCTAGAATCAAAAGTGCGCAACTCATGAACGCTTTACCAAATTTTGATGATGATTGGCATAATGAGCATCCTTATGCGAGTTCTAGAAGGAAAAATAGAGCATTAAGGGCTGACCAAAGACTCACCGATATCTATGACTGGTTAAAAGAACCAAATTCGAGTGCGACTTTAGGGATGAAGCCTGCAGAATTAAGACGTTTTACCTTACAAGCTTCTAGCTACTTTCTAGACAGCGAAGGAAGAATGTATAAGAGGAATGATGAAGGAGGACCTCACCTATTAGTAGTCAGGGATGGTAGAAAGCGAATGGAGATGCTATACTCTGCGCATGACTATCTCGGGCATAAGGGAGTGTTCGCGACACATGCTGTGATTTCTAGAAGGTTTTATTGGCCAGAATTACAGGAGGATGTACAGTGGTATGTTGGATCTTGTCAAGCTTGTCAAGATCGACAATTGAGGATGTTAAAAATCTCGCCGACTGTTACACCAACACCTTCGTTATTTCAGAAAGTGCACATAGATACTATGCAGATTTCTCCTAAGAGTAATGGTTGCAAGTATATAGTGCATGGTCGTTGTTCTCTATCTTCTTGGTCTGAAGGGAGGGCAATACGTAAAGATAATGCAAAAAGTATTGCAGAATGGTTTTTCGATGACATTATCTGTAGATGGGGATGTCCGTCAGAAGTTGTCTCGGACAATGCTCCACAAATGAGAGCTGTACTCAGATGGCTGGAGGAGAAGTATGGGATAAGAGGTATTAAGATCTCTCCGTATAACTCCCAAGCAAATGGAAAAATCGAGAGAGCTCATTTCGATATTAGACAGGCGTTAGTCAAAGCGACTGGTGGTGATCTCACGAAGTGGTGGTGGTATCTGAAACATGTTTTATGGGCCGATCGAGTTACCGTAAGACGAGGTTTTGGATGTTCTCCTTACTTTATGGCGATCGGGGCCGAGCCATTGCTACCTTTAGATCTTCTAGAATCAACTTGGTTAGTAGATATGCCAGGAAGAGTTCTAGAATACGAAGAACTAATTGGGTATCGTGCTCAAGCACTCGCGAAGCATCGAGATCATGTCAGGGCAATGATGGAACGTGTGGATAAGCTCAAAAGAAAGCAATTGAAACTTTACGAGCAAAAACATGGACATTCTATTAAAGATTACGATTTCAAACCTGGTACTTTAGTCCAAGTGCGAAATACTTCAATAGAAAAGAGTCTAGACAGAAAAATGTATCCGAGATATAGAGGTCCAATGATAGTAATAAGACGTACTAAAGGAGGATCGTATATCGTTGCCGAAATGGATGGTTCTGTATTGAAGGAGAAGGTGGCGGCATTTAGAGTTGTGCCTCATCAAGCTCGTTACGAACCAATTGAATTACCAGAGAATATTCATGAGTTAATCGACTTGTCGAGAAAGCAATTGGCGAGAATGGTTGATGATGATGAAAACTCTGATGAAATAGACAAAGATTTTATCTTTGATAGTATGCCTAAGTTCAAATCGAACGTAAGTGACTCTGATAGCGATGATTCAGACTCTGAGAGAGAGGATGAAGCTTAAACCTCACTTATGATGAACTTACTGGTGGTCTAGAGCGTTCAATAGAGACGATTAGGATTCTAGAATCACGAAGGGATATACTATAGAATCAAACGGAGTATATTCAGAGGTTGCAATCGGTGACGTGGGTTTTATCTATAATACAGTGTATATCAACCTCGCTACTGTACATACACAAAAGTAGAAACGAAATAGAGGGGACTTTGCTGCTCCATAATGAGACTAGGGGTTGAACCATAGCTCGGAGACTGATAAAACCGACCGAAATCGTTCTAGAAAATCGATTAAGGGCGATTGAGGAAATCCGTCAAAGATTCAAGCAATCCAACGGATTCTCTCACAGGAGGTGGGAGAATTACACGGGTGTAGAAACGGGAACTTCTACCGCGTCCTCGGAAATTTCCGCGCGCTCTAGGAGCGTCCGAAGAATTTCGGACCGTTGAGTTTGAGCCGCCTTGTACTCGGTCAAAGAGCGATGGGCCGTGAACAGGGACTGGTCGAGAACGACTAATAAGTAGTTCGCCATAGCCTTAAGGCTGTCGGAAGGCTTACTAGAAATGTCCGAGAACGGCAAGAGACTAAGCTCATCGGCAATGTGACGGGCGTAGCTGCTGGAAGCTCGGGCAGCGTCGGCTGTGAAAATAGAAGTGACTCAGTAACGTTCTAGGAAACTTTTAAAGGTTCTAGACACGTACCAGAGTTAGGAGTGTGAGTGTCAATACCAGTAGATGTGTTGGGACGTTTCGCGGACTTGTTCTGATTGTCTCGTGCAGCCTGTAGAACAAGTAAGGCGCGTCGATATTCTCTAGAACTAGTATCCATTCTAGGAACCATCCAATAAGGGATACGTACAGTTGCAGAACGAGTAGTTGGACCAGTAGACTCTAGATCCAACATTGGGACATCGGCGTCGGCATTCTGAACCTTGGAAGAACGAGTTCCGTCACCACGTTTGGTATTGTCGGACTTGGTCTTGTCGTTAGCGTTCTAGAAGCGATATGTTAACGCGTTGTCACTCTAGAACCATGAAAAAGATAAGGGATAGGTCAAACACACCTGTTTCTTAGGCTTGCGAGGACAGTCGAAGGATTTGTGGCTGTTGGACTAATTTGTCGATTCAGAGTTGGATCGAGGATTAGGAGAAGATAAACTTACATCTCCACAAATCCCACAAGGATGTTTGGTAGGTGTCTCGACGATCTGAGGGTCATCTTCTCCTTCGGCATCTTCAGCATCCTCGACGACTGTTTTGGACTTAACCGTCTAGAAAGGATAGAGATGTGTTAGTGGCGTCTAGAACGTAAGAAAAGGGTTCTAGAATGACCTTGTTTCGAGATTTGGTACGGTATTTCTTTGCAAGAGCCCAATTCTCTTTGGCCTGCTTAAGCTGAGCGATATGACCAACTCCGGTGACAAGGCAAGAGTTAGACATGGTGACGGAGGCTCTGTCGAGCGCGGCGAAGGCGTTCGCCTCGGAGGCGATCGTCTGCAGGTCCTGGGTTGATAGGTTCGCCTAGAATCATAAATCGAACTTGTTAGAATGGTTCTAGAACGACGCCATGTCCTCTAGAAAGTATACTCACGAGTGTTGTAGCAAGGTGGCGGGCTGCGGCTTCTACGAACCTGGCCGGTCGCTTCGCCTCCATGAACTCGGATAAGTCGTTGGTTGCCGTCGTAATGGGCTCGATTAGTTCTGTTGACGTTGCCATAGGCGAAAATGAGGCAAGTGAGGACAATACTGAAAATGAGTATGGAAGACAGTTTGAATACTGTGACGAGAGGAAATTGGTATGAAGATAGTAGTAGAAATATCCTTCTTTTATACCTTTCCGACGGGTTTATCAATAAATTCAAAGATATATTATTCTTTTTCCTTGTCACACTACAACTGAGGGCAGTTGTTCTTTTTAGTGTGGGGGAGAGAGGCGAAATCGCGATTCTAGATAGACTTGTGGCGATAATTTTTCGAATTTGACATAGTCAAAAATCTTAAAAATCGCGTATCTATAGATCTAGAGATAGGAAAAACCGCTAACATTGCAGTGCGGATATCTCTTGAGGTCAGGAACGAGAACTTAGAAAAACGCCGACGATTCAGCGCAAGTTGTGCAACAAGGGCATTTTTCTATTATATACAAATTTGGCTCATTAAAATGAGCGACAGGAGCAAATGACTATGTATGTATGCTACATTACATAGTAGATCGATAGTAGAGCGGGGGTTCTTGGTGCAAGTAGGGGGGACGCGACGTAGTAACAAAATAATAAAGAAAAAGTTCTGCAAAGTCTCCGAGATCAAACCAACCAAGCATCCGTTCAAGCCGAACCTTGTTCTTTGACATCCGCAGGCAAGTCCTCGTAGGATTCGTCGGTTGAAGTCAAGTTCTCGACGATGGTAGGAGCTTGTTGAAAGCTAGCCTCGTGTTCAGAGAGCAAGTCCTCGACGGTTGTAGGACCAGGAGGAGAGCGAGGAGTCGGTGTAGGAAGACGAACTCGAGAGCTAGAAGCAACTGGTTGTTGATCTAGATCGAGGTCGGTGGTAAGGGTGAAGGTGTACTCGGGAGAAGGAACGCGACCAGAACGAGAAGCGGCGAGACGTTCGAGCCAAAGACTAGCGGCAGAGAACGGCTGGTTGAAGGAACTGTTTTGATCGTCGCCGAGTTCTTGTAGAGATTCGAAGGTCTGCCGGGCATCACCTTCAGAGGGAATGAAAGACCAACCACAAGCGAGAGAAAGTTCTCGAAGCTTGTCGTCGTCGAGTTCGAAGTCGGGGTTGGAAAGCTCGATCTGCCAAAGGAGACGAGGTACATCGGTCAGTTGCCGCTGCAACTGAGCGATCTCCTCCTCACGGAAACGGTTGAGACGAAGAAAGTGGTTCGAGGCAGCTGCCGTGATCTCGTTGAGGGCAAGAACGCGTTGAATTTGATGGTTTATGGCTATAGAAACCATAAGTCAGTATTAACAGATTCTAGTAAGTAATTCTAGAACGAAAGAAAGACATACCGGGGCTAGACTGTTGAACGATGTGGTGAACGCCTTGAGCAAAGATTTCGAGACGGTCCAAAGACATCTCGAAAGAGCAGTGACGACCGGCAGTATGGCAGCGATTGCACTGTTTTCCGGGACCTTGATACACGCAGCTGCGGTAATGGGTGTTGGTGGCACAAGTAGAACAAACGGATCGATCGACAGTTCCCGAGAACGAATGATTCGTCTCGAGGAGGTCCTCGACATTGAGCATACTTCCAGTCCTGTTGACGAAAATGTAACCAGCTATAATTCTGGTTAGTTTTTGATACTAGAAAGCAAGAGAGCGTACTTACAGCCAGCATGAGCGCTGAAGTTGGGGTCTCGCAGCATGGCGTGACGCGGAAGTTTAGATCGAATGATCTGGAGAGAATGTTAGCGATAGTGGAGAAAGAATCGAGAAGACACTTACGCGAGTAGGAACTCCAACAGGAGCGGTGAGCGCTTCCTCGTTGGTACCATCCTGGACATCGGGGTCCTCCTCGTTAGTGTCAGGACGGTCTAGAAGTAAGGGTTGACGAGTTTTGGAGGTTCGAGTGCGGTGTCGAGTGCGCTTGCCAGTCTTCTCCTTCTGTTGGACAGGAGATGGGGGACGCTCAGCGTCAGCGTCGGTAGCCTCTGCCTCTGGCTCGGTCACTTCTCCTTCTTCAACTTGGGTGTCGGCGGTCCTTTCTCCTTCTTCCTCCTCTTCTTCTTCGGATTCTTCCTGAGAAGCGTCGTCGATGAACGAGCTCATTGAACCGGCCTTCTGCTTTTGACGAGATTTAGACGTCGACGCGGGTTTGAGAGGAGAGACCGGTCGATTCTAGAAAGTTGGTTAATGGCCAAAATAAAAATAAAAGAAAGTAATGACTTACTTTGGGGCGAAGTTGGCGAGTATTCGAAGGTTTCGGGACCTGCTGCTTAGCTTTCTAGAAGGATAAAGTTAGTATCAACTAGGATATACTAAAAGTCAGTCCCTACCTTAGTAACTGGAGTCTCGTCGGGACTATCTTCGAGATGTTCGGACATGGCAGCCTCTTGGGCTTCGCGTTCGAGGGCTTGGACCTCTCTAGAACGTTTAGCCGATGGTTTGGCTACCGGAAGCGGTTTTTTGACTGTAATCGGAGGCGGCATCATAACTTGGGGGGTAGACTTGGTGGAAACCTTGCGAGAGGAAGTTGTAGGAGCTGAAGGGGCGTCAGGAGTGTTAAAGGGAGAAGGTTTTTGCGGAGTGATACCAGGGATGGCGCCAGCTTTGGCAGCGGGCTTCTTGGACTTAGGTGCAGGTGTCTAGAAGCAATAGAGGATATTTAGTTAGCACTTTGGATTCGAAATGGAAACTTACGTCGAAGAAGTCGTCGAGAAGATCCATGGGATCGCGAGGTGGCTCGGGCGGCAAATCTCGATTGAAACATTCCTGTAAAGAAGGAATTAGTTTCGGATCGTGTATCTTAGCTGGATAGAAATGCCTACATGGTGTTTGGACAGCAAATGGAGACTATCTTTTGGAAGGAACCAGGAGGGAGTGTCGGGCGCGTTGATCTTAGCACGCGCGTACTCGGACTTGA
Organism: Dendrothele bispora CBS 962.96; assembly: GCA_004369135.1. Taxonomy (NCBI): domain Eukaryota; kingdom Fungi; phylum Basidiomycota; class Agaricomycetes; order Agaricales; genus Dendrothele; species Dendrothele bispora. The sequence goes on along the minus strand of ML179055.1, from coordinate 379,893 downwards.
TATTCATAATGACCAAGTGAAGAACGTAGATGGAGGCCAGAACCCAGTTTGGAACGCGTTGAGTAGCTCCAAAGTGTAGACGGTCGACCAACGGAGTCGCTTGTTGCAGAAACGCTTCGAAATCAGCAGGAGGAGTGGCGCGGCCATGGAGGCGATTATTCTCGAACGGTTCCACAAGGGCGGTCAAACTGAACGCAGCGCGAAGCTGGTCTTCGGTGAGGCTCATCTGGAACAACGTTAGTGGGTGTCAGTAGGAGAAGAAGGGAAGAAAGAAAGACGAAAAACTTAGGTTTTTCTTTCCCTAGACCCTTATAAGACGCGACGCGTCTTAATTGATCAGTATGTAAGAAAACAAACCTTATTTACTGAATGAGAAACGACGGTGTGGCTCCATAACTGTGAAGTATTACTTCACAAAAAGAAGCCTACGATTAGAACGACACTTTTGTGAAAAATCTGAGGGTATTCACATTCGGAAAAAGTCGGAATGCGGAAAGTTTAGGGCGTTATAGGATATAGACGCGCGCTTGAGCAAGCTAGCGGCAGCTTGGTATCGTGAGAAAACTGGCCTAAATAGGCGTAGATTTCTGTTTTGGTTAAGAGATTGGTTATCGAACTAAAGATCGCTATTATAATACTGTACCTCGCTGACCGAGGGCGGTCAGAATTTTAGTGTGGGGGAGATAACGCGCTTCGAATGCGTTTAAACGTACATTTTTGCGTTTTTACGTTAAATAGTAGTGTTCTAGAAACCTAATAAAAGGTTCTAGAAGTAATCATAGGGCAAACGAGGACTATAGTGAGTCTCGAACTAATAGTCAAAGAATGATAGCAATATCCTCGTTGTCTAGAAGTATGGTCAGTGACTTCTAGAAAGTCTACGATTGAGATATGAACTCCACCCAAATCCTAGAACCTTTGAATCAAGTGAAACGACTACGGTACTGGTTCTAGAACCAAGTTGTTATGGCTTGTAGGACGAGTGAACTAGGTAGAACATCGAATCTCAATACTAGTACCCTTACAAAGGTATTAGGAAGTTGACTAGAGTATTGCGCATTCAATTCAAGAGAGTAATAGTAATCTCTACCAAAGACAGAGTCAACAGTGGACTCTAGATACTAAAGGACGGCTCTAGAACAACGCCGGAACGTTGTGACTAAGTCAGTCGTAAGCCGATGTGGCGCAAGTGACGTAGACGCTTAACGGAGAGGATCGACGGTCTGAAAAGCCTATCAATCCGCTCGGAGAGACGTTCCGACCCAGATCTGAATATTCTACCGAGATATCCGGGTTCTAGAAATCATGAGACTGCGTGATAAGTATGCACGAGGCTCTAGAACCTAAATAGGGACATCCGACAGGAGTAGTGGCGCTCGCCACACTTCTAGATATTAACGGACCGGTCAGTACTGCAAGTAGACGCATGCTACTGATAGGGAGAGTCGAGTCATATTGCGATTAACCAATAGGATCTCGAGAAGACGGATTAGTAAAAGGCTTTAAGGCCGCCACTGATCGAGAGTCGAAATAAAGGGGTGATTCAACTCACCGCCTGATAACGGATGCGGAGAAACTTCGACGTATCTAGAACAAATATACCCAAGCAAGTAGTAGACCTTAGGAAATTGCGGACTAGAACAATGCACGAATTACCTAGAATATACCGTTACTACCCGAGAATAGCAATAGGTGACCAGATGTCACTTAGATATATGTTTTTGTATTTTTCTTTTCTTTTTATTTCTCGAACAGTATAAATACCATGTACAATAGCTCTAGAAGGACAAGGGGATATTGGCAGACAGCTCGCAGGAACTTCTCGTACTCTTACAGAAGCACCTGACTGCGACCTCTGTCACCAAGATCACCGAGAGTCCGAGATAACTCTATAAAATTTATCATCGTTTTTGTGGCTTATATTAAGCGTTCTACCGAGTGATTTAAGTCATTTATCTTTGCTGGCCTTTTCTAGAGACCTATTGGTTCTAGAACTGTTTTTGTTGGCTTGAGAGTTCTATAACTTTCTAGTCACAACGTCTTAGTTGCCCAAGTGTGTAACTCAGGACGTAAAACTTAAAAGAAGTGAATTCAGTTTGCTCTTAACCCAAGTGTGTTAGGTACAGAGCTGTTGCACCTTCATTGTCGTTCTAGACACTTACTAAAGTGTGAGAGGCCTTGCTCTTAACCCAAGTGTGTTAGGTACAGAGGAATAGCTCTTTAGTAACCCAATCCCATACCCTTTGATCTCGAAGTGAGAGTAATATTGGCACTTAGTGTGATTCTTCAATTAGAGACAGTTCTAGAAACACTAGACGTCTTCTAGAAAGCAGTTACCTTTGTTCTACGATATCTATAAACGGTTTCTACACTTAAGCACCGCTCGCACAACCGCCTGAACTAGGTCTTGGTCAAGAAGCATTTATACATTGATTGGGGTTTTGTTTGATTCGTTCTAGAGTCATTACATTGTCCTTTTTGGTGTGTTGTGGTATACCTCAGTTTAAGCATTTTACCGGCACGCCAATAGAATTCCACATCTTCCAGAATCACTTGTTCTTCCCAAAGCAATACCGACATTGACAGATTTCCATCATCGTGGCCACAAGTATAGCACCTCAACATCGCACAACGGTAACAGTGCCATCCAGTTTTACAACTACGACCGGAATTGCAGCACTGTCTGCACAGGAACTATACAGCACATCTGGCAGGTCCCCTTCAAACAACAAGCCCCTAAAAAACTTCGGATCTTTGTTCTGGTTGAAGTGGATAAGCCACTGTCAAGAGTGGAAGAAGAACACTTACCGTTCCATCAGTATCCACGCTTCAACACTAGAGTGGTAGATGCAGAGCCTTCGGGACTGTTTGTTGTCATCGAACCGCCGCATGTCTTATCCCATACAGTTGTATATGATCAGCCTACAGGGACGTTCAGCATTGACACAAAGACAAAGGTGGTATGTTTATTGTTGAACAGAGGGGTATTGATTAGAGTACGGGATAGAGGGCACCAGTCAGTATCCGCAAAAGATTCGGGAAACTAGACACCCAGCATTTACTTTCAGCTGTACTTTTCTTCCGTACGCAATCTACTCACTAATACATACATAAGTTGAATTGGTCGCTTCCATAAGATAAACATAGTTTAACGTCATTGCGGACGACACTTCAACAAATGAAGTTACACAGACATTGAGAAGTCTGCATTAAAGGCGTTCAGACTAATTTATATATACATCTTTGTATACTACTATATACAATTAGATATCTATGATACACAAAGGTATCTGCTGTAATACACAGATGTGACAGCAAGGACAACAGCAAAAATACAGGTGCGACAGAAAATGTGGTAACAGAATACAAAAAAAAAACAATGAGCGGGATAACAACATGATCTACTTTCCAGTTGTCAGAAGGTTGAACTTGGTTACCCAACAGGTCTAGATCACTATATATAGTGTGCAGCCCCCAATACCAGTACCCTGGTATTGTGGCCCTTTTAGCCCAGTGGTTAAGGCTTCAGGTTGCACAGGTCTGTTCATCACAGAATACCAGGGTACCCCAAGGGCTGGTTCAACCCTTGCATATGGCAAAAAGGCTATTGAGGGCATGACAGGCTAATTGGAGAGACCTGACATGCAATTGCATGAGCCACCATATGCAAGGGCCCCTAACTGTTGCTCACAGGCAAGTGGATAAGCCTGGGGGTTTCTATATATAGACCTAGGACGGTCTTGGGGACCAAGACCCTTAAGGGAAGGGTGATGTCAGAAGGTTGAACTTGGTTACCCAACAGGTCTAGATCACTATATATAGTGTGCAGCCCCCAATACCAGTACCCTGGTATTGTGACCCTTTTAGCCCAGTGGTTAAGGCTTCAGGTTGCACAGGTCTGTTCATCACACCAGTCCACTTATTCTTGTTGAGAGACAGGTCCGGCCTGGGCTTTTGAACATTCTCTCTAGCCAGTTCTCACACCATTTTGATGTGTTCCGCAACGGGCCCGAGAGGTTTCTGCTCCTTGCAAGGTGCACAGTCTTTGGTGTCAACAAGAACATTATCTTCAACTATACGTTGATCATTCGTGACCAAGTTGTTAAAAACCATGCATATCATCCAAGGCTCTTTCCAATGCTCGTCGTCGTCATACCGAATGTAAATTCTCTGCATGTACTTTCCGACGTGTGGACCTCTGACTGCAAGCAAGCCTCCTTGATAAAATGTAGGTTTGATAGTGTCCTTGCCTGTGATGTCGACTATGTGTTCAGGAAGAACAGAAAAGGGCTTCTTCTGCTGCCAAGTGATGACAACACAACCAGTGGCCCTGTTGGGCATTGCGTGGACTCGGTTCTGTTCTTCAAAAGGGGATCTGTAGGCCGCCAAGAACGTTTTGCCGTCAAGATTGGGATGCATAGTCCAATGCAAAGAACCCGGTGCTAACGAAGGAAATGGTGTCATAGACGAAGGATCCCAAGCTCCACCGTCATGGACAATTTGGGATGGAGGTGGTGTTCTAGCAACTGGCTCATCTCGTCTCAATGTTGATATTGCTGTGGGGTTAATTTGTACATAGGCCATGTCAGGTTCATAGAACTTTTGATAGCCGCGCAATGGGTAGGCCTGATTCAGGTGCATTCCTGTCCTTTAATTTTGCATAAGAACAAGGCCAGAAACACTTACTTGCAATCCAAGAGCCATTTGTAGTCCCAGTCTTCTTGTGCTCCTGTTCCTCTTGAGAAGAGCATCACCTGGTCAAATTGGACTGTGATGCGTAATCCACTCTTTAATTTTGGATTGTTGCAGACTCAGTTAGCCTTTGTAGTATTTGGAATATTCGTGATAAGAATACCATGTGTACCGCTTTAAACTGATGTCTAGACTCTACTTGCTCCGGATCCAGGGCCAGCTCATTATTCTTTAAATTTCTTTCTCGACTACTCTCCATATACTTATTTCCTGCTTTAGGCTTTAGCATTCTGCACAATCCACGGCGCTGAGCAGGTCGGTTTTCTATGTAAGTTTGGCATCTGCTCATCATTACATTTTACCATTCACCACTTCCATATACTTATTTTTTGCTTTAGCATTTTTACTGAGTCAACATTTATGTATTTGCCTTGCGTCATACTCACTTGACACTAAGTGTTGATTTACATATAGATATATTCATGTTTGTATAACTATCTGTCCGATCCTATTTAAGGAACCTCCTTTTGATGTAAGAGTTGAGAACTACTATGTGTTTTCACACTCTACGCCAACACCAGAACTAGCGGCCGGTTCTCTTGGAGCTTAACTCACCACAAACACATCAACAGCATTCACGCCAATCTTTTTGCACCCGACATCCTCTCGCCAGAAGCCCAACCAAACCACATATTCCTGTATCCAGCAACAATGGACCGGGTCCATCATATAATGTATTCTGTGAGTGCTTCACACTTTATATCTTGCAAGTAATAGAGTTGTTTGTTTCCTTTTTCAGGGTTCACTGAACAATGTTGAGAGCGCTCACCGTTTGGCAATGCAAACTCGGAGAACACATTGTTGCCAAGACAAGAACCGCCCTCCTGACATGACACCGACAATGGTGTCTTTCCAATCAGTTAGTTATTTTTGCCCTTCTCCATTCCGACTTGAAGCATGTAACTATATTCCTCTTTGGATATATCCAAAGTGGCCTTTGATTGAGATCATTGGAAAGGTTCTCAAGAAGGATGCCGAGTTCAAGGTCAATGCAGAGTAATATATCAGACTTCTCGGAGGAAAAGGTATACTTCCTGTACATGCCTTGATTTCTGATTCTGCCAAGTACAAGACAAAATACAACGGTAGTTCTTCCAAACCTGTCCCAAACCAAAACTCTTCTCTGAAGCTTTCTGGTTTTATCACTCGCGCTATTCCATGTGAAGATGTTTCTGAAGAAAGGGTGCACCGTTTCTGTGTTGCTATTGAGGGAGTTACTTTTCTGGGCCGGAGTCCAGGTTCTAATGTTCTCCTGGAAGGCAGGTGTGAGTTCCATTTATTCAGTGACCCATTCTTTAGTAGATTTGTCCTAATCAGGAACTCAGCTCACGTCCGAACTCAAACTGGAAAGTGCAAAAAAGTTTTAATTTTGACACTAATCAACCATCACTGGGTACAAAAACCTGTAAATTTTTGGAATTACAGTAAACTTACAGAGGAATTATGAATTGCCTACATGTCTGTAATTCTAGTGGAATTACAGTGATGACTTACAGTGAGATTTTGCCCATATATAGAAATTTTAACTCATAAAGTCACCCTGTAATCTCACTGGAATTACAGACATGTTTCCAATCCATAATTTCACCATAATTTCACTGTAATTCTCATGGAATTACAGGATCTTGCACCCAGTGCATCAGAGATCATCTGATCTTGCAATGGCGAAAGTTCAAAAGAAAGTCCAAACAAATGACGGAAAGGCTCAAAAGACTCTGAAACTACAGAACAAGTAAATGGTGATGAAAGCTCAGGGCAATGATGATCGCACACGCTGTCATGGTTCTGGTGCAAAACACTGAGCAAGAGATTCCATACTGTAGCATTTCGTTCAATTCGGCAGGGGATGTGACCTGTGACAGGTGGAACTGTTTCAGCACTCCGGTAATTTACATTTGGGACCGTGTCCTCCTAAGAAAATTCGGCATTTCTGAGCGGAAATTTTCTTTTTTGGTGCTGATTTATGGATTTTTTTCATGGTCACAACAGAAAATTTCGGCAGGACCGGAATTTTGCTGTGACTTCTGTGACAATTCGGTCAATTCCTGGAGGCTGTGACCCGTGACTGCCGAATTGAACGAAATTCTACAGTATACTATAAATTACTGCACAGTTCTCTCATGCCATGAATGCGACACTGAAGTATGTTGCTCCGTGCCGTTGGCATGGGTTTCTGCTAGTAAAAGAATATTACACTCCAAGTGTAACTTGAAGAAAACCAAGTATGAAGAATGAATAAACTAGAAAAACAACACTCACCTCGGGTCCTTCAAAGAATTCTTTTCACTCAAAAATGTCTCCAGTGTCTTGCCCTTGACCAAAAGCAAGCCTGAGTGTTACTAACAATGATTATTAATAATTAAACAAGGGTATATTGCATGCTTCTATGCTGTTTAAACTATTGTAGGGAGCAAAAGGAACGCACCTTCAGGACACGGAGGCATCCTTTCTAGCACCTGAAAGCCCATAAATCTTGTCCAAATGCACATCTGGTTCACAGTAAACACTGGGAAATTCTCCGGTCAAGTAATAGGGTCAGTATATGCAGCTTCCCCAGTAAAAGGAGGCTGAGAGGAAGAGGACAAGGGAGAGGACAGATATCAGCAATGTCAAGGTAATGGCATTTATTAAATAAAGATTAAATGTTCAGGTGAATACTAATTATCTCTGCGACCGCCAGTCTTATGAGACATTGAGAATATCCACAGGGCATGGGGAGATGACACAGGCTTGGAAAAAATTCCACTTGCCCCATATTTCTTGCTTGTGTTCTGTCTGACAGCCCTCCTATTGTTATGTTTAACACCGTTTTTAATGTTCTCCGTGTGAAACAGAGCTCAAAATATTGAGTGACCGAAACATACACTGGTATGGACAAAAAAAACTCTAAAAAAACAGAAACCTGTCCATATCTCCAGAACCAACCATTCAATTTCTATCCTTAGGAGCTCAAATTGAAGGTCTGACTGAAAGGAGCATACACATAACCTTTAATAGTCCCCAAAAAATTTATTGATAGATCTATGGATGAAAAACCTAAAAAAAAACACCAAAAACAGATTTTTTGCAACATACCTCCAGAATCAACCATCCAATTTCTACACTTAGAGGCTCAAATTAAGTATCTGATTAGAGAGTGCCTACACATAGTCACCAGAAGTCTCAAAAAAATTTATTGATAGACCTGTGGGCAAAAAGAAAACTGGACGATATCTCCAGAATCACTCTTTGCAAGCTCCAAGAACTAAGTATGACTAATTTCTTAGCTTCAAAGTAGGCAAAAAAAAACCTTTGCGTATATTGCACAAACATGGTTATGTGCTCAGCACTTATAGCAATGTCAATCTCTATGCAAACTTCACCAACTTGTACTTGTGACAACAGGCAATCAAACTTGTAGCCTTGTACTTGTGTGCAAAAAATTTTTGAAAAGTATATGAACCTGCAAGTTTCTGGAGCTCATGTTGGACTCTATATTTTATAGCTAAAAATTAAGGGGGTGAGGAAAGTGATTGAGCCTAAGGCAGAAACAAATGATCAAAATTGGGGGAAAGGTGAGAAGAAGATGATTCAACCTACCTAGTACCCATGACTATCTGGGTAGTGTCAGTCTGAATCCTTGGAACTAGATTTAAGCTTGGTCCTGAGGATTGGGAAGTAGATGACATTAATCACCCTAGGCCAGAGGCATTGGAGACTTTGTTAATGTTTTAGCTGGGACCAAGGCACCTAATTCAAACTTGGTTGGAATTGCTAAAATTATCATTGGTGTTGAAACTGCTAGAATTATTATTGGCATTTAAATAGATGCCTATGTTATAATGTGATTATGATTAACCCACATTATCATAATCTTATTCTACTCACTGAAATGGTTTCATCCTAATTATGATATGGAAATACTTACAAGAATTTTAATCCTATTATAATTGGATTGAAATGAGATGGCTGGATTTTACAGCAATTTCGGAAAACCTTGTCCTGCGCGATTTTTGAGAATGCAAAAGCAAAAGTTTGCAAAAACGCAAGCGAACACAAGCGAGCACAAGCGAGTGCAGCCGATGTCAGATGAACGGCTAAACAGTGCGGAAATCTAATCCACTGTGCCTTGAGTCATGCGCTCCAATTTGGGGAGGGATAGGACGAAGTAGTCTGCACAATCTAACCACCCCCCTTCATTCTACTGCCATTACTCTACATGAATCATAATTATCCTTACTATGAGTCACCTCCGGACTATGACAACTTTTACCACAGCACCAACAGTGATTTTCAAGCGGAAAACTTCGAATTACAGATGGATCTAGCAGCCGCTACATTGGAATTGGATCAAGAGAGTCTCAACCAGTGGTATGAGCAAAATTTCGAGTTGCATCGTGCTCCTTCTGTGGACCAGGACCTACCTGAGAACCCATACTGTAATATCTATCTACATTCACCCGCATACATTCTGACATTCAATTGGCAGATTTACCTACTAGTACATGTGACTATAACACTCCAGCACGGTCATCTGCCGCTTTGGACTTCTTCGAGTCTGGTGACACTGTTGGTACCGAAATCACTAATACCACTACTTCTGTTCCCCCCACACCTGAGCCCACACAACCTGCAGGCAGGAAGCGTCGCCGTAAATCCAAACAAGCCGAAGTTGAGCCTACTTCTACTACAGTCACTCCTTCCCCAGCTCTTCCCCCAACACCGGTTGAGATTTTCTCGGCCGTCATTCACATCCTCAAACCCGACACCATCACCAGATCTCGGGGTAAAGCTAAGACCACCAAGCACGAGCCTGATGTCCGTGGACCTGTCCATGCGCCCATAGATATTTCTTTCGAGGCATTCCTTGACATCATTCGTGTTGAGATGGGTCTCCAACATATCCATCAACTCTGTGTGGACTCGTTTGCTTGGTATTTCGAGGGTAAAAAGTCTTCCAAGTTACCTCTGAAAAGCGAGAGTGGAATGACAACTCTCCAAATGAGGCTTGGCGCTCGGAAGGCAGGTTCTGAGAAGTTTATTGTACTTGAAATGACTGCACCGCTCAATATTGTGCAGTCTGTTCATAAAGTAGGTCTTCTTTTTGCGCTCGAGAGTTATTCTGAAGTGTTCCTTCCCCTAGTTGACAGGCACTTCTCTGGCATCTACGCCTGCCGGTACGACAAGTTCTTTACTTGTTCTATCTCAACCTATGGTGGATGAAGACGAGTTTAGTGGTGATGATGAGGGGCCTATGGCCAAAAAGGTGCGGTTACATAAATTTGACTCATACAGTGACCGCTTTGCTTATACTCGTTCATAATTTAACCTAGGCTTGCATTGATGATACACTTGAGGCTATCGTTTCTCAAATCCTCGAAGCATACCCCACCAGAAACTGTAAGGACCACCCCGACAAACATTGCTTCTATCATTCTCCCACGAAGCAGCATTTTGACGTTGGCTTCCGTCCTGCCTCTTTATTGTGGGCGGCTAAAATTGTATGTTTTTGTGTTCGTGTTCCCTTTGAGACCTCAATCTCATTTCACTTTTTAGCGCTCCAAGAAGGGGAAACAGGTTCCCTCTGTCGATATCACCCGCATTCCGATTGGTTCCGCATATTTTACTCCGAAAAATGCAATGAAGATCTTGGCGCTGGGCAAGAAACCCGACGAGATTGTCTCTACGCCAAAATCTCCTTTTTATTCCGGTCACGGTGTTACCCCATCACCTGGTGTGGTCTCTCCTGTTCCTACCGATAGTATTGCTCTCCAGCTGTCGCAAATTTCAGCTACTCAAGCTCAGATGCAGATGATGCTACTCTCCGGTCAGGGGGGTCTTCTACCATTCACTCCTAGGATCACCACTCCAGCCGCAAAATCATCAGACGACATGCGGTCATCATCTCCTCCTTTGCCCGATAATACTCTCAGTCTCGCCGAGTTTTGTCAGCAATACAAATTCAATGATGACATACAGGAACGACTGCGTAAGATGGAATTCGAGCCAGGCGACAACCTTCAGTCTGTCAAGGAAGACAAGTGGTCAAAGGTCGGGTTTACTGAGCTAAGCTGGAAACGAGTTATGAAGGCAAATAAGGTTTATCGTAAGACTCTTCAGTATATATAACTTCGCTTTTTGTCGAATTTCTTATAAATACACCTCTCTTTACTTTCCCCACTATCACATTTTATAATGTAGCATAGACTGTCTATGGTACAATACCTCTTACTACCGTATAGCTGTTTTATTACCATTGCCTTTTATAAACTATATCCTGCATGCTCAATCCACCCGATTGCTTTTTCGGCTGTAACTGTAGATGCTGCTTCAAGCAAGAACAGCTCAGGGTATTCAGATGCTTGAGCTTCTTTCCAGTGCCTGTGCAGATAAGCTTTGACTTGGTCTGATATAAGAAATTGATAAAGCACAACATATCTTGTAACTTACGAGCACTAAAGCTTTCTTCAATAGGATTCAAGTGCGGAGAATATGGGGGTAAAAAGACAATTCTGCAATCTTACAATACATTAGAATTATCAAAAACAAGAGACTCGGAGACATGTATAACATACTCATCCCTTCAACTACCTCTCGTAGAGCTTCAGATTTGTGTATAGCACAATTATCCATTATAAGTACACTTCGGTCTCCAGGGAAAGGATTCATGGTGGGTATCTAACAGCCAACATGTCAAATAAATAAAAGTCAAGATTTTTCGTGAGCATAAGACATACTACTTCAGAAACCACAAAGTCAAAAAACTCTTCACCGTCCACCGAACCAGGAACCACACGTGCGGCAGCATATCCATCAATACCCAATGCAGCTACAAGACTATATCGATCACCGCGAACAAAGTTTGCACCGATAACTGCACGTTCTCCAGAAACAGACCGGCCATAATGACGATAGATAGTTCTATCATCTTTACTGGTCTCGTCAATAAATAAAAGCTGTGAAGCGGAGTATCCCTGCTGGTATGCTTGGCTCCATTCAAGACACAACCCTTCATCTCGTTCCAACGCTGCTCGACGTAATCGTTTCCAGGAAATTGCACAGTCGTTGATTATTTGATGTAATTGAGAGCGCGAGATAGCAACTTCATGGGCAACTGCTATCCAGTCCTGAATCTCGTCAAGAAACAGTTCTGGTGATTCACTGGTCAGCGCAATCAAATCTTCACGCATTGTCGCAGTGATATCGGAAGGTCTGCCTTGCATATAGTTTCGGGGCGGAATAACTGTGCCATGAGTGTCAAAATTCTTCTGCCAACGTGTTATACTTCTCTCGGAGACACCGAGAAGGTTTGCAATTTCAGGAGATATGTATCCCTCATCCAAGAGCCATAACGCTCTTGCCTTCAAGTCTTCACTGATGTGTCGAAACACCATGGGGAGGAGAGGGTATGGTGCGCCAGGTACAGTGACGGCGGCCTGTTGTGCCTCTTACCAAATTCCGCTCTGTTTAGCCGTTCATCTGACATCGGCTCCACTCGCTTATGTTCGCTTGTGTTTTCACAAACTTTTGCTTTTGCGTTCTCAAAAATCGTGCAGGACAAGGTTTTCCGAAATTGCTGTAACTTGATTTCATCAAAATTGGGTTAAAATGGAATGTCATTTTCCCTGATGGTGGCCAGTTACACTTACTCAGAATGCCACAGTAATGGATTTGACCAGGCTCGTCACTACAACTACCAGAGTCCCTTCATGAATGAAGTCATTCACAAGTATATGAGTGACTTGTTTTGGGGTAATAACACGTTTGCGTGACTCCTTGATCCATTCTGACCAAGACTATTCATGTCATTGTTACCCAACAGCGCCAAGACTAAGCTCAAATTGTAAGTACCCAAAGCAATGGTAGCTACTGCGGCATGTGCAGTGCATACACTGATTACATGTTATTTTTTTCTTTTGCTGAGCATATGGGCAAATCCACACAATCCTTCTGGATCACTCACTCGGCACCATTGCCAAATTTCCGCCTGTGGGTCTTCACTGTCAATGGAAGGATTATATCAACCTTTTGGAAGAAATGGAAACCAAGAACAAGTCCCACGCACACAAAATTATGCATGGATCATACTTGAAAGCTTTGTAAGTTATATTTCCATTGACATTTGAGTGTTAACTATGTAATGTGTTCATAGACACTCGATCACACCTACCACTCATGGTCTTTCTGAAGAGCAGATCATTGGCCAAGTCAACAGTGGGCGGCTTTTGAGGAGGATATCAACTCAGATGACTCGGAGGAACAACTTAATGAGTCAGCGGGTGGTAAAGATGTAGAAGACAGACAGATGGCTCTTGAGCCTGAGAATGGATTCTGAAAATCTTTGATTGTTAATAATGCATCTTCCAACTAGCCTAAGATATTTTAGTAAGCTTTATGTACATACCTAATGAAGTGTCAACATTGATATTTTTCAATGGACTTTTATCAGTGTAACACAAAAACATGAAATAATATAACAAGTCAAACTTGAAAGTATACCAATAGGTTATGAGTAGAGTATTGATAATGTCTAGTTATCGGAATGGGCAATCAGTGAAATACCGGAAATGTGTCAAAATAATGATAGAACCAGTAACATTGTAAATTTTCAATTTTCTGCATGAAATTTCAGAAATATACAACACATTATCGGTGGGTGGATTTCCTGATGTAATAATCATTACAGGAACTCGAGTTGGGATACGCATTTCAACATCAATGGAAAATATCACTAAAATCTCCAGTGGAATATGACCAGGTGTATCAGCGGTTTATCTGGATGATATCTTGATTTTCACGAAAGACCTGGAAGAACACTGGATAATAGTGGAAGAAGTGTTGACATGGCTACAGAAGCATGACCAGAAAATTGCAAATTTGAGCAAGAAAAAATAGAGTACCTTGGGTTGATTATCCGGGAAGGAGAAGTACAAATGGACCCAGTAAAAGTGGCAGCGGTAAAGGAGTGGCCAGTGCTAAGCAATTTGAGAGAAGTCTGGGAGTTCCTATGGCTTGCCAACTCTACCTAACTTAAGCGTTAACTTTGTAGTATCTAGTATTTGTGTTTTACAAACAAGTAATAAATACATGGTGCTATATATGTTTGAATAAATGACTTGGTTGGGATTAAAAATCAGTCATATTCCATTATTCCATGCTTTTCCAAGGTGAGTTTCCGCTAATCCAAAAATGACTAAATAACTCTGGGGTAATCAAAGAAATCCAACCATTTACCCAAAATGCCCACAATACCTGAAATTTACAAGTATTTCTTTTGATTCTCAGTATTCCTTGATATTTCCTGCTAATCCAAAAACTGGGCTTTTCCTGATACCCTTACACCAAAGTGGTATGGTAGTGAGAAATTTCTAATTATTCAGAATTGTCTGCTGAACAGGTTCTTCAGAAATTTGAACAAGAGCCTCTATGACATAGAATTAGATCAGAAATGGGTGTTGTGTTAGCTTCTGGCTGTAGTGCCTTAAATGTATCACTGATGGATGTGGTTGGTGGGATCAAGCCACATGGAAAGAATGTTAACAAAAACACGAAAATCCGAGACAGTGTACAAGCACACTCTTGTGGCTGTGGGCCAACATGACACATGATCTTGAGACTCTGTACTTACTGGTGTATCTTGAAATATGATCTAATATCTATACTCCCATGACTGAATTATTAATCTTTCAGGGAAAATTTATTTGAAAGGTCTATTTATCCTTGGAGACATCCCTATGCTTAGACCCTCCTTAAATGATGACCCAACTACAGATTTAAATGATCCAATCTACTCCATCTTGGATATCTGTTGCTAGATAGACTGAAATGATAAGAAACCATGCACATCTTAAGCCTTGAACCAACTCTCACTCATCCACTTCTCCCAGGAAGGCTTCCAAATGAGCCTTGAATTAAGCACAAAGATTACCCCTACTGTCAAAATGTAATTCACTAAATGAGCAAGCTAAGTAGAGATAAACACAATTGGCATCAAGAAACAAGCTATTCTTCAATTTAGAGTCAAATGAGTATAAATGCAATAGGTTACAGTATCATGGTATGGCCACAGACTAAGTCGTAAGTCATCAGTCATTTCCTTTTATCTCTTTGTGTTGTGCATTTCCTTTACTGGCTCTTGAATCTCATTTGTACAGATGGTGTAGTAATGGGGCTTGAACAAGCATGCAGGTCCTGGGCTTAGCAGAATAGACCTCTCAGAGATCAAATGCAATATCATATCTTCAGAATTGGAAAGATTGATGAATTCGCAAACAATGTCTAAACATGCAATGAAACTTAACTCTAATCCACTTGTAGTCAGCAGAAAGAATTAGTAATGGGAAACAGAGGATCTAGTAACATGGTCTCCATAGACCAAAGCCACAAATCTTGGGTAGTAGAAATATGCATTTTGTGGACTGATTCATGCCAAACCGCATTTTTAAAGTTTAATAGACCTGGTGTTTTATATGGATCCTCAACCTGCATTTTCAGAAATACATGTCAAAGGGAAAGTATTTTGCTTCCATCTACATAAAATAATGAAGAATGGTTTGGAGTTGTTGGTAGATTGCCCTTGAATTTGAAAGAAATTAGTCCAATCCCTCATTTCCAATAGTACAAACACCAGTTGTATGTGCTACCAGATATCAATGAAATGCTCCCATTTGGCTCCATTATCCTGATAAGTGTTGAGCATCCTGAACAATTCAGTGGATAGATCTTGGTTGGTTGGAGTCTCTTTCACTCCCATCATAATGGCTGGAGAATTAAGACGAATACCAAAAATTCAAAGCCTTTTGGCTTCCTTGCCAATATCCAATCAAGATGGAGAATGCTTGAAACTGTAGACAAAATTTATCACAACTCCATATAGTAAATTGATGTTGAATAAATTTACTAGACTCATATTCAAGGTCTCAGTGACAGAGTAAAGCTTCATGATTTGTTTTTCATTTCTGAGCAACTTTTCATTGTGAACTTTGCCAGCTTGTTCACAGAAGTCAATCAAATCTATTGTGAGGTTGTCACAGAGTCCTGCCAGTGCCTATAGGGCAAATTTGTCCAATTGGCAATTTAGATTGAAATTCCCACCAAAGGGAGAAGTCGAGAGACTTGAATGCTGGAGTTGCAGACCTCCTGCAATACAAACTCCATAAACCTGAGAACTGTTGGAGGTCACCCACTATTAGGATGAAATTCAGTTCTAATGTCATCAATATTGAGGAATCCAGATGATATAGGCTAGTCTGCCAGGCCAGGTATAGCCAGTTCAGTGATATCTTCTGAAGTCTAAACCAAGAAAAATAAGCCATGAAACACCATCAAAATTAAAACACCACAAGGTAAAGTTCTGCCCTGTATGGAAGGTAACTAGTGGTATTATTGCTATTTTCAGGCCATAGACTGTGGCCAAATTTTTGAACAATTCACATGCACATCAAGATTTGACCAATCTTTTAAGCCCATGGCCAACCTTTGGCATGTTTGTTCACCCTCAAATGGTATTCATTTCCTTATGTCTAAAATCTGTACTCACATAGTTCATAGCTGTGATTTATATGGCCTAAATCCGAATTTGTAGAATCAAGGTATGTTTCTAAACCATAGAAATTATTTGTACAGGTATCTATAGGTTACAGCAATACAGATTACAAGTATCTAAGAGAACAAGTTATTTTCGAGAGAGAACAAGGATGCGAAATATTGGATTCGGAAGCTTGACACATGCCGGTGATGGCCGAAAATTATAAGGTCCTTGCCGTTATTAATATAAGGGCCGAATTCAAATCTCCGACATCACATGTTTGATTTGCCACATGTTGTACAGTGTATCCTGGCTCGATCGGAGAATCCTATGCCACGAGGTCCCACGGGCTCTTCGGGATTGAGCTCAATGTGCCCAAAATGCGGACAGGATGTTCCTGTCCAGAACATTTAAAATGTTCCCGATCGGAACATCGTCAAGAACATTTCCGGTACATTTAAAATAATCCGAAAATGTTCCCAGTCGGAACATCATCAAGAACATTTAAAATAATCTTACAATATTCTCAAAATGTTCCCATCCGGAGTAGTCGTTCTTGCCCGTAGTGTATTCAAAATGACAATAATCCCTCAAATTTCCTTACCTTCCTGGAAATATCATGATCTAGGAAATCTGTTTTGGCTATGGTGTCTAGATGATATATTATCTGCACATACAGTGTCTCTTGCCTTGCTCTTGCCATTGATTTATTCAGATACCAGACCGTATCTGCAACGGGAAATTTGACCGTTTTTGTTGGTTCAAAATGGTCTATTTTCTACTAGGCTCCACTTGTCCCAATATTTCCAAAATGTCGATAACACACCACGTGTCACACTCATGAGTTGTCAGTGTCTCCTAGCGTGTTCATTTATGTAAGGTTTATACCGGAAACAGCAGGAAATTGTTGGCTAGGGAGCAGTGGTTGAGATACTGCATTGAAGATTAAAAGATCCCAACAGTCCATTTTCAAAGATGACTGCAGCTCTGTGGTGCATATGGACAAAAAGATCACTGGCTAATGACAGACTCCTCCTACTCGGAGTGACATTGTCACAATTTTTTTTTTGCATCTGGCTGACTTTGAAGGAGCATTTTCTACTAGCCCCACTTCCATTTTTATGAGTGGGGCCTAGATATTTCCTGTTGCAGATACGGTCTACTACTAACACATTTTAAGAAATGAAAATGACAAGAATGCGAATTCACACTTTGCAAGTCTTTCTCTTTATTTCTGAGGCTCGACAAATCTTTGTAGGCAGTAATGGATAATTTATAAATACAAGACTGGCACAGTGCCAATTAAGTAGAAATTAAACAACGGGAAGGACTCTCTATCTGAAATGCAATCTGCATATCCTTGTCGTATGCATCTCTTAACGTATGATATTAAATTGTGAGGGGACATTTGTCCAAAATCACCAGCTGAAAGTTACCACCATACAACAAAATATGGTTTATTACAAGTTACAAAAGGTTTTCGTAGCCTTATACTAAGAAGATACATTTCACAGCTAATTATCATTCAATGGATCCTCTTTTTATCTTCCAGCAAAGTTAATGATCATTTAGCCTCGCTGGTGTGGGGTTTGTGTCCATGCATAATTGATATGCGTAATCTTTGATCGCAACCGTGACTTTCCGTCCAACGTACAACTTTCTTTGGGGTACATTTCAGAGGTATTTTTTTTACAAGTACACCAACAGCTCATTGTTACAATTCGGGATACTAGTACAGTGGTTCTCAACTCGCAACGTTAGTTCAATGAATCTGAGAGGGAGGGAAGGTGGGTGCACATCAGTAAGACACCTTGAGCCAAGATGAAAAGCCATTACCATAATATTCCTTTCAATTAGCCTGAGAGACGGCAACTTGTTTTCCAAAGGGGTTCCACTGGTGTTCCTGTACAGTAAACTTCATGTTTGCCTTCTTCTCGAACACCATCACGATATCCGACCCTCCAAACTTGAAAAACGAAATCTCTTGCTCTTTCGTCAAGTAGTCACCTTTTTTAACAGAAAGTACCACCAAATTATTATTGTTTGCAAAAAAGTGAGAAAATGCATGTCAGCAAAATTGTTACATGTTTTATGTTCATCAACCCAATACAGCTCATGGCGGAAGCTAAACTCAAACATCCCAGCCACAAGACTTTCCACAAGACGGTCGTTAGTCCAGAAGACGAAGCTAAAGGAGTGACTCGTTTCTATCGCTGGCACATCGATGCAGCTCTTTACAACTTGTCTCCACCTCGTGTCACTACTTTGTATGCTTTGAATGTCCCACAAGGTCTGAAACAGTTCTGTAGATACGACGATGGTAGCGGAGATGAGCTTCCTGTTCCATTGGGCACCACTGCTTTCGTATCAGGAAAGACGATGTTTGACATCTTACCCAAGGAACTGAAAAGCGTGGCTGTTCGTTCCAAAGTCAGATACGCTCCTCATCCTTACGTCTGGATGTCTCCAGCAAAGGCCAAATCGACCGGACTCGGTATTGAATCTGAGGGACTCGAGATGTCATTCGATGAACTTCCGTCTTGGGAGGAATCCAGAGGAAAGCTGTACCCAGTGGTATGCTCTTTATTTACTCATTTATTCATCTTCTGATTTTCACTACAAGCTATGGAAAAATCCTGTTACAGATGAACTCTCATTTCAAGTTCACCCGTGTGGTGTCGCCGAGTTGATAATCAATCCTTTACCAAAGGGCGCTTCTCGTGACGGCAGTTTGTACCCTGATGGTGCCCATCTTACGGACTTGAAAGAAGTCTGAGATCTCCTTTACAGTATGCAACGTCCAGCGATCAGGCCCGAAGTGAGTCATTTAAGTTATCCTAGTATTCAAAGAGACACTGACAATAAGGTGTCCATTTCTTTTTCAGTTGGTCTATCCTCATGACTGGTGAGGTTTTTTTGGATCCTTGCGGATATTGCACTGGGTGCAAGAACCTGTATTTCCATGGATTTACAGTGACATTATGGTGGAATTATGAATTGTCTACATGTCTGTAATTCCAGTGAGCTTACAGAGTGACTTTATGAGTCAAAATTTCTATATATGGGCAAAATCTCACTGTAAGTCATCACTGTAATTCTACTAGAATTACAGACATGTAGACAATCCATAATTCCTCTGTAATTTTACTGTAATTCCAAAAAGTTACAGGTTCTTGCGCCCAGTGTTGAATTCTTTTTCAATTTATTTACTACGCGCGCTTTCACAGGCAGGAAAAGGATCTTGTTCTCTTTCACAATCGTGGCAGTGTTGTGGGTGCATTCACTGAAGATCAAGTCAGGGCTTTCCATCAGTGTAATCTCGCAGCTTCCAATGACCCCGTTGGACCTTCTGATGAGGATGTAGGACACTGGGCTTGAATTGCTTCCGAAGGAATTTGTTTTTGGCGCACATGTACAAGCTGCATATGGATAAGAAAGTTATTTGTTTTGTATGTGCATATGTATGTTATACATCTGTTGTCTTCTCTTCTATAGTATGGATGTAGGCAAGGGTTTTTTACATATTATCGACGTGCACCGAATCAACTTACTGGCGAGTCCCTCATGAATATATTCATAACAGTGAGGATACACAGACGAGGAGATGAAGTATCTCGAGGAGTGGCGGCGCCGATCCGTACAAAGTGTAAGTTGTCAGTCATTAAGACGTCGTTAGTTGGATTTGGATCGGATTTATTGGCCGCCAATGATATCTGGGTGTTTTGTCAATTCCACATGTAGATTATTATTTTTCCCGGACCCTAGAAGTTTACCTTAGGTAACCTAGGGTCAGCTACTTACTGCTGAGGGCAGACTTCAAGTTAGAACGCAATCATTCTTTGAAATTGGATTCTTGTTATTTAGGCAATTCAGGCTACAACAATATGGTCTTTATGGCAAATTTTTTCTTGATCCCAAGTATATCCAACTAATTCTTATTTACAACTCCTGCCAAGATAGTAACATCAGTATCATCTTTAATGACGTCTCGAATGCAGACTAACTTTTTGAACTGTATGTCATTAAGCTTCGACGAGAATGGATTTGGTGTGTGGAGTGAAACAGAAGTTGTTATCCATTCTCGTCCCACAATCGTTAAAGAAATTACAATCGGAACAACCATCATTGGCACAAAACGCCACATTTCTGTCAGCTCTCACACAATTAGTATTAGGCGCTGCAAGACACTTCGGTCCGCCAACATAGGTAGTACACGCTCCACCACAAACGGGGCCTTGGGCATCGCTGCAGTAGGTGACCGTTGTGTCCAGAGGAGTACGTTCTGCGAGAGTTTTTCCAATATAGGTCATTTCCGTGTCAGTAGTAGCAAGCCAGTTGGTGTGTTCAGCTCTGGACATGATCTCGACAGAGGGCATCTAGTGGCCGCGCATGATATGTGTGCATAAATGAAACTGATTGCATCGACTAACAAGTACACTCACCGCGTCGGATGCCACGGCAGTCAAGAAGGTGACAATGAGAGCGAAGAAGATCTTCATAACGACTGTAGCAGTAGTAGGTCCGACAGTGTAAAACTAGTGAGTTCTAGTTTGCAAAACGTATACTCGTCCCTCAGCTTTTATGTGGCTCAGGCTGGCAGGTCAATCCAGAACGTGTAAGGGGACAGTCTCCTTGTGACAGTCTCTTTATTCATTGTTTACATCTTTCTCATCTTTCTTCATTCTTTATTTATGTTTACACCCCCTTTTCAGAGTACTTCATGTCCCCAGACTATCAGTTTGGTGGCAGACCTCTATCTTTCTTTAGTTTCCTTATTGCTTTCTCACTGGTCATCACTTGTGTCACACTAGTCATGTGAGACTTAGTGTGATGTGACACTGAGACTCAGTGTCACGTCACTCCTGACATCACATGACTTGTGACACTGAGTCTCAGTGTGACTTTACCTTCAGCTGTATAGTATTAGTCATTGATTCTCACAGCCTTGTATATATATGTCACATTCTGCAGGAGAGTCCCTTGAGTCTTTTCTCTTTGGATCCCCTCCTGCAGGTGAGTACCTACTTGTTTGTTCTGTATTTAGCTCATTATATATTCCCTTTGGATCCCCTCCTGCAGTTGTTGAGTGTATTCCTCACTTGTCAGGAGTTGCCCTTACAGAACGGGGGTTGGAATTTTGCGGGGACCCTACTGTAATCATACCTAATTTACCCATACTGGATCCAGAATAGGCATAGACTGAAGACCGTGACACATAATAATGTGGCACTGGCCATCATATGCATCCATTGTAATCCTACGGCAACGAGCTTGAGAAGAATAATAGGTTTTGGCGCCCAGATTCAATGATTAAGAGGCTGTAAGGCATATGACTTCTCCCGGACTTGAACGATAGAAAAACGCTGAATAACTTTTTTAGAAACAACACGTAATAGCGTCACCTTCAAGACGAGTCGCGAACGTGCGGAACTTCTACCTTTCTTCAAGCGCGTTGACGAGCCATTTTTACGGTTCTAGGCTCGAAATCCAATATTAATTATGTTAATAACATAGTTTTGAGCCTGGATACTGAGGGAAACTGAGGGTTATAGCTGTTCCCAAGCTGTTAACCAAAAACTAGAGCTATATGTACTGGAGCTTAGTATATTTACTAAGTAATGAAAGTCCTATAGAGGTGCACAGATAAAATCTGACCTTACCCAAGTCATACTTAATCAACCAGGGAATTGTGGCTGCAGTAGGATTAACAAGTCTATCAAGCTACTGTGTCCTATGTTGACGGGTATTCATCTGTTCAATAATATGTTGCACAAAGTCTATTAAGATATAGTCAGATCTTACTAGCTGTAGGATAACTCTAGTTATATCCAAGGGAAGAAGGAAAACTTGAACGTCGGGCTTGTTGGCTACAAGGTCCAATATCGGACTTAGCGGGAAAGAGCTTATAGGCTTAAATCGGACATAACGGATTGACGGAAAGCTATTGCCATCTGACCAGACCAACGTCTAGGTCTAATTGGTAACTAAAGGCATTCACGGGAAGTGCTGACAGCGGATATAGCAAAATCCGACTGGAATAGGAGCAATAATTTTGCTTCCGTGGCTGATAAACACTGGACACATAGGAGGAAAAGATAGACACGTAGTGGACACGTAGAGAACGGATGCGTGGAGGCATCAACTAGCCAATCATAAGGACTGATTTTGAAGTGATCCGATGGAGTCATACCGGATGCACGGAAAAATGGTGCTTTATCATGGGTGGAGTCATACGATAGTAGCGGATAGCCAGGGCCGGTTCAATACCGACACGTAGCAAAATCCGATCCAAAAGGTTGATTCAACTTGACCTAATATTTTACATACGAATATGGACTTGAACGCACATATGTTTAAATCGGACTTTAGTTTTATTTTTGTTTTGCCTCCCAAATTACCATATAAAGTACAAGAAAAATGTATATCTCTCGATCTCTCTACTGTCTACTGTTTCTGTATTTTTCTTGTGACTATCTCCCTCCTCGTAGTATAAAAGGCCTGTATGTATATACCAGAAATTCAGATTACTCGCCAGATAGCACGATTTAAGTGTGACAGCGCTCGGGGACACTGTGGTCTACAGTTGATAGCAGTATAAACGTCCACGGTATTGCAAAGTCAGATTTAATCTCCGTCTTGTGTACTAGTTTCAGTGTTGTGATTGCACTTAATAAAGTTTCATTTTCTTATACTTTTGCCTAGTTCTTGTCTACTGTGACTTGACTAGTAAGGGTGAAAAGTACAGTTTCCGAATCAGCAGAGCGTTGCTGGTGGCTGGGCTTTTCAAAACTAGAGCTTCTTGGCGGTCGGCTTAGTGACAGCACTTTGCAGTTGAGATCTCTGAGTCTACCGAGACTATAATTTCTGCATACCTTGTAGTGCTAGTGCCCGTGTGCATAGTATTACAACTTTCCGTTTATCCTACTTCCCCGAGTGTTGTAGAGTTAGACACAAATAGAATTCGTTTGATAAACCAAGCGTTGCGTTCTTGAGAACCTATTTTGACCAGTGTCGGATTTTATTTAAAATCAGACCTTGTGGTTTAGTTGAAGAATCAATCCGTTTCGAAGGAATCAGAGTTTATTTCGATATACTCTACTTTGTCAATACACTCTAAAGTTACTTGATAAAGGATCCTATCTCCGAACCCCCCAAACTAACATACGTTGGTTTAACTTGTCTGACATAACTAGCCTTTGTGTTGTTTGTGTTGTGTGGTTGTGTGTGTGTTTTTGCGCTCATAGCTGCTAGTGTCCTCATAGCGAGTTTCCCCTGCGTTTTAGCGTGACACTCAAATAGTACAATCATGTTATGATTGAAATCTAGGAATAAGAAAAGCTAAGTAATTATTTATTTCCAATTAATAAGAAGTCAGCTAGGCTTTTGCGATAAAGAATTGAAGGAGATACTGTCAGCCCCCACTCCGAGTCTAGGGCATGCCCTGTAGCCCAGTTTCGATCGATACCTTCTTTATTTCCAACTTGTGACAGATCTTCTCTGAAAGGGTTCGAACAGAAGAAACGGTTCCACTTTTTACGAAGCCATACCAACACATGACTCAGACACAGGGGTCCCTGTTGCCGGTTCCTACTCCTCCTCCTTCCATGCCCCGCGCTGTCAAAAATTCTTGCGTGTGTAGTGTATTTGCCGCTTTCTTTTGCTATTTCACTGCTTGCTTGTCTTCAACATCCTGACCTCTTCAAAGAATCTTCCTCTCAAACATTTCTCGTAGCTTTCTGTAGCACTCGAGCTCACTGTGGTAATCTTGCTTATTGCTATAAACCCAAACCCACTAAGAAGGAGAGAAAGTTGTCTCGAGGTCAGAAGCTCCTATTATTTGAAGTCAAATTGATGTATTAGAAGCATGTGCATGAATCTCAGATTGCTGCATCTGAGTGTTTAATCGACGGAAATGACAAGATGACAGGGGCTTGAAGAACAAGAAAGCGCTTAGCTGTTTTGAGTTCCAAAGGATTCTGGTCATGCTAGCCGGGAACAAACCTCCCACGGATGCCTTAAAAAACCTAGGTATAAGTATGTGCATTTTTGTCCAAACCAAACCAAAAACTGATATACTGGTTTTATAGAGATTGCGTGGAGTATCATACTGAAAACAAATGCATCAATTGTGCACTGTGAAAACATCAACGACTGAAAGGAATCAGACTGGATAGGGTTCTCTTTTGCACTCATCTAGATCTTACCTTGATCTAATCTTTGGACATGTAATCTCAGATAATCCATATATGGCAGGAGGGTCATGCTAGCCTCAAATACATTGTTTGTTATGTGACCCCCAGTACTTGCTCGCTGATCCGCCAGGCCCTCGGTCTCTGGTAAATGGGACTTGGCCTGCGAGTGAACTAGATTTAGACTAACTCGAACATCGCAAGCACCGAGTCCCATCAATAATTCATACAGGAACTAGGAAAGAAGACTTCGAGAGCACATTCATTGTTCCACTCTTCCCCGATGCTTCTAGTGACGGGAACCCGATAAGACGCTGTTTTTTTTACTACGCCGTCTAAAGCAAGTAACCAATGGGGGAGCGTATATCGAGACTGCCAATAAATTCTGAAGGAAGAAGCTAGCGGACGTTCTGATACTTATTTTAATTTTTAGTTTAGGATATCTAGCTAGTTGTCGAGATTTCTTGGGGAGGGTTTTCTTTTCACCATTTTCTTGTTCCACACTCAAAGGTACTGAAGCCAAAGTTGAGGTGCACAGGACGTTGAGAACAACCGTTGCAAACCGGCCGTACCTTGAGCAAGTACGATAGAGAGCGGGGAACTCCTGTCGTTGATCGCCGCTAGGCCTCGGTGTGACCCGAACCGAAGGCACCTTACACGAATTCATTTGATTCAATACTAGTACTGTATACACGAAGTACCTTCATTGTAATATCACGCGCATCGGCCGTACATTAGCAGTCTCTCGTTGGCCAAAATGATTATTGGACTCTTTCTTGCTCTCTCTTTTTCTTTTGTCTCTATAAGAACTACAAGAACAAGAACGACACACTTGAGCGTGAGCACTGAGAACACGCTGAGCCGACGTGAAATACGCTGAGTAGATTTCTGTGTATTCTGTTCATCGTTATTCTTTTCTTCCTCAGCACGACTAGTCCCTGTATTACGGAACCTAGCATGAGGTCCATCAAACCGTATTCTTTGTCCAGTAAGTGTACCTCAAGTTTCTGGCTAAGGCCTTGCGACTATCCTGGACCTCTTTTCCTCATTCTCCTCGCAGGACAACTTTATCTTCTTCAGTTGGAGATTTTATTAGATGATGAATTGAGGTCAGCTTCTAGAGTTGGGTCCCGTGTCTCTCGTTCGGTAACGTATAAAGAGTATCTCGGGGACCGAAGAACAAAGTCAAATGATAGTGACGCACTGCGAACGCTCAACATCATGCCCACACAGACACCTTTCGTCGACCCGTTACATCTGTCAAAGACCACAACACTACCCACAGGTTTTCCCAACTCATTCATCTATACCATCGCTAAGCGAGCGATAAACTTAACCATTTCCATCAACAAAAGTAAATGGCCATGATTCCACCACAAAGCGAGTACGATGACGAAAACAACGGTTAGTAACCAAAATTGCCACACCCAGTATAACATTAACAATTCTCTTCCATCATGCTCACACCTGATCACCCAGACCACAATGACAACAACAGTCAGTTGTCAAGCCATGTTACATTCCATTACAATGCTAACGAACTCATGTTTTTTTTTAATCGAAAAGAAGTTGATTGGATAGACTAGTAATAGTAGTAGTCTAGTACGAGTCGAGCTTGAGCCGGGCGACAGTAAAAGACCTAATGAAATCAAAAGGTAGATAAATCAGAGACAATCTAAGGATTCAAGCAGCTGGAGACCGAAAATCGAGCTATTCGAAAAGAAACTACCATTGACTTGTTCTGATCCTTCTTTTTGCAGGTTTGGGCGTGGGTATCAAAATTCGTTTAGAACTTGGTGCCAAATGTTTGTAGCCACAACTACTAGAAAAGACGAGATGAAAACGTTTTTAGTCAATTGAATCGAAACGGGAGAAGTATGATATCGACTGTCCAACTGCTAACAGCTTGAACGAGCTGGGTCCAGGGGATTTGATATGTAGTAGCATTTTTAAAACTTGGTTATTTTTAATCGTGCCACTGACCAATCGTATTATCTAAATCCGGAAATTTCGGACACCGCGCTGAGCGCTTTTAAACATTTGGACGGGTGGACCGTACCTGGGCGAGACCTTATAGTCACTAATTCTGGCATAACTGAACGTATGCGGGATATCTGAATCCTAATCGGAAGATAACATAATGATTTTTCGCCTGAGTCTGTCATCAACGGTGGTCCTACTTGAATTAGAAGCTTTCTGACTTCCCCGGCCTAGTAGCAGCTGATGGGCTTCGTACTTGCCACCCTTACGTGGCTCACTTGACTTCATATTTCTGAAACTTGAAGTCCAAGACATACACTATTATTGACGCCCATCCACCTCGATTCCGAGTAGTACATCTTCTTTTCTCAAGCAAGTTACCTCAACTACTAGTATGATCTTACTATGTATTACATTTAATATGGATATTGACAGGTGTTTCGTTCCTACTTCGGGACTTCTGAGCTCTCTGGGAGTCAGGGACGCCCCGCTTGCGGGGGTTAGGATTTATTTAAAATTATTGAATTTTGGCTGCGGAGCAAGGCTGTTTGCAAGTGTTTGCACGCAATAAAAATATCACATGATGTGATTTGCGCAACAAAAATCACACACAGTGTGTCTCGCAAACTCTCTATTAGACCATATCTGCAACGGAAAATTTGACCGTTTTTTAAGCTTTACTTAATAGGTTTTATATTGTTGGAGCTTTCATTTTTCCCGTTGCAGATACGGTCTATTCTAAATATTAATTAATATTAACTCTTACGGAAAGTCATCCACCTTCAACGACTGTGCAGTTTTCCCCACATTTTCGGACTCTACAGCCAAAAGTCGGGTGTACTTATATGTACGGTTCTTTCTTTCATACTATCACCTTCTCCTGACCTTCTCCAGCTCTTACTCTTATCGTATCCATCGCGTGTTTGTCCCATAGCTCTCACCCGGCAATATTTAGCCCACTATCGATAAGTAGCAGCATGTTAGCGGCATGAGATAAGATCTGGAGTCAAACTGGGCTGGATATATGCGTGTTGTTCATAATTTCTAAAAGAGACATTTTTCTGATTCTTGTCCTGGCTTAGCTTTGTATCTCTGGTTTGTCCCAGTCCTTTGATTCAATTAATTTGTACTCATTATGAATCATATGCACGCACCAGCGGTGCATACAATGGTGCATTGCTTACGATTTGATGCAATTCTTCCTTGTTATTGAAGCCTAATTTAAGTGATCTTGTCCACAAAGGATTTAGAAGGGCATGAGCATCGGTGAAGAGGCGGCAACGTAATAGACTGGGATACAATGTAAAAAAATAGATACTGCAGAATCTTCCATATTTACGTGGAACTTTTCATTTCTAACCGATCTTATTTTTACCAAGATAGAGCGTATCGGCAGTGAGAAGTTTGTCCCATTGTTTCTTAAAGAAAAAATCTATTTTTTAACTAGTGTTATGAGTCGTAACTTTCAGCCACTGACTCATAACTTCGGCAACACCGCATTTTCGGCATAATCTACACTCGGCATCAAAACCTGTGTTGCCCGAGCTTTCCCTGAGTCATTCCGGGTTATTCCGAGTCATTCCGAGTAACTATGAATCATTCTGAGTAGCTGTGAATCATTTTCTTTACATGTCTCTTTATATTTATTTACTTACAAAATACCTACAGTATTTAAACATAGATACTCGTAGTTACAACCCCAGTTCCGATATTTTGCTCACCTTGTCAGTAAGTACTAGCAATGGTACCCTTTTTAATTTAGGTCCAATTGACTGGGACACGATGTAATATTCCGTGTTTCCCATCAATACACCTGTGATACCTGGAGTATTCACTTCTGCCCAGCGGTTTCATGCCCGAGGAACCGTACAGATATTCATTCGGGCTCAGATAACCATTTTATATCCCTTCTCGACACTTACAGACTTGGTGTCAGACACGGTTCCTAACATAATATCGGAACTAATGCCGCCACCAGTTGTGAATACTTCGTGGACATTCTTGCAAGGTCAAGACATTCCCACATACCTCAAATCTTCCGCTGGACCGTTAAACCAACTCATACACTCGCACCAAGACGAGTAATGGAAGAAACTGGTTTTCATTTGGACACAAAGGTGCAAGACACTAGTATTACACACGATCCTAATTATGTCCATCCCAATCCCACGACAACCAGCCCAAGAAATATTTCCTACACCCATTCCAGCTCATAAGTTGCTCGCACTCACCCCTCACACTTCTCGCTCATCCTACACTCCTTCCCAAATTGATTTCAGCTCTATTCACTCGGTTTCCAACAAATCTGGCCAAATGGAATGGTTACTTGGAGATAGAGACATGATTACAGGAGCCAAGTTTGAAGCCTCAAAGTTGGAGGAAGGCAAAGTGGTGGTAGAGAAGTTGAATTCACGTCAAGAACTGCCAGCTGGCAAATGGCTGTACAGTCACATGACCTCGGACCGGCTCGGATATCCTGGAGTCAAAAATCATTATCAAAAACCATTCCCGCTCAATTTTATGACAAAGCCCCACTCACATATTACTTCGGAAGCCTTCGAGGGCTCAGGCTTGAATGGGGGGGTACTGTTATGAGTCGTAACTTTCAGCCACTGACTCATAACTTCGGCAACACCGCATTTTCGGCATAATCTACACTCGGCATCAAAACCTGTGTTGCCCGAGCTTTCCCTGAGTCATTCCGGGTTATTCCGAGTCATTCCGAGTAACTATGAATCATTCTGAGTAGCTATGAATCATTTTCTTTACATGTCTCTTTATATTTATTTACTTACAAAATACCTACAGTATTTAAACATAGATACTCGTAGTTACAACCCCAGTTCCGATATTTTGCTCACCTTGTCAGTAAGTACTAGCAATGGTACCCTTTTTAATTTAGGTCCAATTGACTGGGACACGATGTAATATTCCGTGTTTCCCATCAATACACCTGTGATACCTGGAGTATTCACTTCTGCCCAGCGGTTTCATGCCCAAGGAACCGTACAGATATTCATTCGGGCTCAGATAACCATTTTATATCCCTTCTCGACACTTACAGACTTGGTGTCGGACACGGTTCCTAACAACTAGACTCTGCTTGCCTCAATAGACCGCATTCAGTACAAGATATACTGCAACTCCACAATGAAGTTTGAAAGTGGGGTTAGAGAGAAATAAAATGGAGCTTAAAGAAAAATGGCAAAGCGGATTGAATCTACTTGGTTTGCTCGACACTACATCCTCTATGACAACGAAAATGGATGCGTGGCAACTAGTTCTTCGTTCAATCCACAAACGTCCGCTTTCTCATCAACAAATCCCCACGATATTAGGTGTCTGTCCACAAGGAAGGTATGGTCATTCACGATGTTGGGCCACATACCTGTATCTGAAAGGAGGGTGTTCAGGGGCATTAGGCATCTTGGTTATTGCCCCACCAAAGCCCCACTTGAGGATTTTCATAGCAGGTCCTAAATAGATATGAAATGTTTCTTATGGAATAAAAACGTCGATATATATTGCCGCGAATGCGGTCTAATACGTGATAAATTCCAGGTAATGCTTGACACGCTACCTCATGTTCTTGAGACTAATGGAGATTGTTGGGCAAAGAGTCTCCTGATCTTTGAATTGCAATGCCAAGTGAAATGCCAAGGGCCTGAAATCATTAGGTCAGAATTCATTTCACAGAATACTTCTACCACATACTAGCTCCGCTTTCATTGTCCCATTGCAAAGGATAAAATCATGTGATAAACACAGAGAAGGATCGATTTTTGAGGTCTTATTGTGGTGTAGAGATATGATGGGCTAAGAAGGATACCACAGAATGTCAAATATGTCTTCTCATTACTTGCATATCTGAACTGTCATTGTGAATAAGGATATTGATTCACGGTAATGATACTAGATCTGCTGAAATGAGCTTGAGGATAAGAGGGAATAAAAAGAGAGGGATGGAAACAATACAGGTACAGGATTTAAACACTCCTTTGTACAACGGTTCCTTTGTACAGTTGCATTTTTGACCGAAATATTTGATCAGGTTGGGTCCAATAGTGTTAATAAGTCTAGTACAAGTGTGGAGACCTTGAGGAACACTCTAACAGATGGAAGATTTAGTGCATCGTCTCGTGGGGGTCAATTCAGTGTAAAATCAGTGATTTGTCAAAAATTAGATCTTTTTATTATGGGCTTCTGAGCCTCTCCGTTAGCAATATATCTTCGCCATCCTATTCAGGTTGATAATATGAACATGTCGAAGCCCATTTTGTACCAGTTGGCAGATGTTGAACACTAACAACAGCCGATTTCCCTCATTTAGCTCGGGATGGTGTCACATTCATCACACTGTCACACTTTTGTCACAGTTCTCATGAAGCAACATCTATGACTCGCAGATGGCCAATGAGGCAACATTGCAGCTGTAGATTCTTACCAAGAAGTCTTTAATACTATTCATGGCAATAGAAATTAACGGAAATCATATAGGAAATCATATAGGAAAATCAGAACTATAGCATGTGACCAAAGCGTGACAGACTGTACAAAGGAGGAGGAATGGCCAAATTTGGCACCCAAAATTCATTTGGTTGCAGCTCGGCCGTTTCCTGACAGAATCACCTCAAAGTTGGAGGTATACCCCTTCTGATGCTCTGCTTTCAGATGAGATACTTGCCGAAGCTTCAATCTTAATAGATGTGGAATAAAGCGCAAAAAGATTTTTGATGTACAAAGGAGTATTTAAATCCTGTAGAGGTTTGTATGCTTTCTCTCAAATCTCAACCAATACAGAGCATTCAGGAGATTTAACCCTGATATCATAATATTCAATGACATGGCTGCCGGTCATGTGGTGTACTATATAATATCTCGGACCACGGGGAAGTACTTATGACAAGTATTTAACCTTTTCGGGCCTCATCTCATGACTACAGGCCGTGGAGATGGATTTATGCAGGTTGGTGTTCGAAACCTTACAACTCTCTTCCCTCCTCTCCTTGTACTCAAAAACATGTCCAGCAGCACAATTCTCTTCTCAAGTATCTCTGGCAACTCTGTGACAAATGGACACTGACAATGCTTACTGCCAGTTTCTTGCTGGTTCTACTGGTCATGAAAGAAACAGGGGTTAAATTCCCTCAAAAATCCAAGCTACCATTCCCACCCGGCCCTCCAAAGGAGCCCATTCTGGGACATCTTCGTGTCATGCCATCTGAGGATCAGGGCGATGTATTTCATGAATGGGCAAAGGTTTATGGTGAGTTCACGTTTGATGAAACGTGTATAGTTCAGCTAAATTACGTTGACTTAGGGGACGTAAGTAATAGGATTACAGTTCTTGGGGAGAAATGTGATCGTCCTTGACAGCTTTCATTCGGCTAGGGAGCTTTTGGATAACCGTGGTTTATATGCTGGGCACTTTGCTGCAAAAATAGCACCCGATTTCGTAATAAATTTGCCCCGATTTCTGATACGACCCCCGTATTAAACATCATCCCCCGTTTTAAATATCGCCCCCATTTTGAATACAACCCCTAATTTAATAAGACCCAACTTACAATATGCTCTGAATTTTGAGCCAGCTAAATTCTAGTCATAGCAGTATGTTATAAGCTAGTGAATCTTTGCATTGTAAGTAGTTTATGCAACACAGTATCAAAATAGAGACCACTCTCCAGAGCTTAGTAACTGATCAAAGTCACATTTTTTGTTTCTGTTTTCTTTTCTTTTCCCTGGTGCATACTTCAGGCTTTTTCCTATGTTGAAAATTCATTTATGTGCTCTACCATGCTGAGTCTACACATTAGGGCACTGTATCAAAGGCCCTCGTATAATACAACCTGTATTATACAATGTATCATATGTAAAATACCAGAGGGGTCCCAAAATTTCATGTATTAAACTGTATTCAAGTCGAAGTTTCTGCCTAGCTCCTATATGTCTGTAAGCACCCTTTGCATGTTTCTATGTATTAAAAGTACCTAGAATTGTTCTTACTACATTGAGGTCAGCTTGAAAAGTGTATGTGCGCAGTCATGCTTTGACAATCTTCATTTTTGTCTCCATATGGTCTCCGAGTTGCCTTCACATTTCGGCTGATCCATACGGAGTCAAGGAGCAATTACTAATTGAATCCGAGGACGAGGACGTCAATGGTAATACTTCTACTCCTTTGGCATCAACCCGAAGGATTGTACATACATCCAACACTGAGCGGGTTGATATTGCAGAGTATGTTGACTGCACATCCCCATCAGTGCATGCTAGATATGGTCATGGCCAGCCAAAGCTGGCTGAAACAACCCAAAAGAAATCCACAAAGGAAAAGAAATGGACAGCTGCTGATGTTGAGTACAAATCAGAGGATATTGACTAGTAGATATATTTCCTATATGCCTTTTATACATACAATATGTATAATACCAAAGCGAGCTGTATGATACGTATATGTATATGATTTGACTGGCCAATGCAAATGTATTCTTACAAGTACGTTTCAAGTAGTTTATGAACCACCTAACTTATTGAACCAAATGTAAACTTTTCAAAGCCCTCTCAGCATAATTAAATGTTACGTCTATACATCTTGAGGGCCATACATAGCAATCTGACCTATAAAATACGACTAAAAAAATATCCTTTACATGGTTTTAACGAAAGAGAGGCGATGTAAAATAATCCACGTGTCGTTTTCATCGGTGATTGTGGCATTGAATTTTCTCACTCTCGGTCTATGCTATGGTGGCGTTAATATCCCATTTTTTCTCTGCATTATGGACTGAGTTAAAAATGTAAGCAATTTATACTCACCTCACACTGCCTGGACTGATGAATATCTCCTCAAAGCGTGTGTTCGGAATGAGGATTTCCGCCGTTCCCGGATTAGTTTTCTAAGTATGAGATATTTCTTTTTTTATTGTCTTTTTTTTTCAAAAGGGGAATGGTGTCACACCCTTCTGAATATACGTACCGGGAATCCTCTTTCCATTGCATGTCTTTCCGAGGACATGTTGACCGGCCCAAGCGGCGTTTACCAGGTATCACAATCACCGACCTGGAGTAGCAACTTCAAAACTAATGTGCCGGGGATCAGGGTATACCAAACGGAAAGTTTGAATATTCTCACAATAAGTCATACGTGCCCGAAAAAAGTCGAATGACATAGCCTTCGGAAACAGTTTGCAGCACTCGTACTAGTATCGAAAGGCCGAGCTAAAACAATTAACCACTGTTCTATTTTTAACACAGAACTAGACTCAGCCTGAGGGGACTAGGTACTTACATATCCTCTCCATACCGTACTCCGAAAGTTTCCGACCTCTTAGAGCAGGTATTTAGTTTAAAGGCACAAGACACCGTGTAGGAGAGGAGCCAACGTCCTAATATGTATGCCACCAGAGGGTTCAGCGCATTGAGCATGTTTAGCAAACTATGCCCCGCACAATCTATACTGCTAGTAAATAGAGAGCCTCAGCATCAAAGCTATAAAGGCATGAGATGCTTACGCCGACACGGCTACAAACGACCTGCCGTATAGGACCACCAGAACAATGTACGAAGCTAGTCACATGGCTTTCAAAGTCCGCCTGAGTATGTAGCCAAAAGATGCACCGGCCTAAATGCTATTGCCGTATGCATCTAATATCTGCACACGACAAAAAATTTGTTCGTACTCACTTTCATTGTATTTGTAAACACCTAAAACCAAGCACGAAGTAAGCGTCTGGAAATCAAATTTTGCCAAGACCGAAAAAAGACGGAAGAGCCAGGCAATTGTGCAGGTGATTAAGCAAAACTCGACTACATCCATGAGTGTAAAGAATAGACATTAATGAAGGTTTCAACTCGAACTTCGACATGCTTATTTTGGTGTTTTTAACAGGTCCGTCCTGTGGTGAAATCTGCTGCGTGAACTTTTCGGGTGGCCAGAATAATGGGCAAGTGCATCTCCGTTGTGCTCATAGAAAGATTGTTTTTTTATCTTTCCCTCCTTTTCAGGTGCATTGTCCCCCTTAACACTGGAGGTGGTCCAGGACCTGTCTGCATCAATAACTAAAGATGATTGATATGAGTTGTAGTCGTGATAGTCGAGTAACAATCCAGTAATTTTAGTACGGGATAAGATCTTTTAATAACAATAAGTCCGTAAACGAAATTGTATCAGTGCACCTGGCCGGTACAGCAAGCCCCAGTGAAGGAATTTTAATTTCGAGAAGTTTTTACAACTCGGCGAGAAGTGCCTCAGCACCCGTTACAGTGACGCCTGGTCCGGGTTCAGTCTACCAACCATAGAACGTTCAAATTCATTATTTTCGAGTGAGAGGAAGGGAGACACACCGCAATATATGTAATCACAAGATCATCAATAATGATGGCGTATCGAGCGGTACGAATACCGAAGTGAAGTTGAGACATGTCTAAAGCAAGCCCAATTTTACCTGACCATTCAGCCTCAGGATCTGAAAGGCACAGAATCTAAACATCAATGATTTATTTGAGAGATGATTTGATGTGGGAACTCTTTCCACGGAGCTGGATTCGACGAACCTTATCTTTGACACCCTCAAAACGACCCCATCCACTCATCACAAACGGGTCGTTAGCAGCAACGACAGCAATAATATCGACGCCCTTGGCTTTGAAGTCATCGTAATGTTGAAGGTAGGGAGGGAGATGGTTGACATGACACGTTGGCTGGAGACGCGTTAATCAAAGGGTCCTACACTGAACAGTGAATGGTTAATGGGACTTACCGTGAAAGCTCCTGGCACCGAGAACAACACCACCTTTTTTCCCTTCAAATCCTCGGTAATGTCAAGAGATTGAGCTAGAAGGGAGAGTTCTGTATGTGAATCGTCTTGAACGTGATTAGAAGACACCCACGAATACCACAACTATGCTAATGTAATCGAGTTAAATTGACGTAAAAGCTTGATGGAGTCAAACTCACAGTGTCTTTGAGGATCTTCAGTGTAGGGAATGTATCGAAAAGTTCCATCGGGGACAGTGTCACCTGCTTGCAGCGTTGGAGTGGGTGGGGTCATTACGGTTGAGATTCTCAGATGGCGTTTATATGTGTACGGAGTGCGATCTCAAAGAGCGGATGTGTCATGTTTTAAACCTGTGATTGTTGTATGAATACTATGAATAAGCTGAGCTGTCAGTGGAAGATATTGTGTTAAGTATCAAATGAATATATGTTTGATACTTAACACAGAAGAATGAGATATGACTTTTGGGGTTGTGTCTGAGGGCTCGGCCCGAGGTCTTTGCGAAGATCCTGAGAGATCACGTGACCTTACACGTGAACACCCTACAACGCGTCGCGATGGCGAGACACGTCTCTGAAAGGGAAAGTGGCATCTACGCCCATTCGGGACGAGACCTGAGCATCTGGGTGGCCAAAGGGAAAGAGGCTGGTAACTAGTTCCAGGCCAACCCAAACCGAGCAAAGCTCGCAACCCAGGAACAGGTACCAGCCCAGAGACTGGCACCCCAATTCGAGATGAGCGAGGGCAATTTTACAATTTTATGAAAGCATATTACAAACCCGTGTATATGTAAAGTCTACTAACATAAATAGAATTATTCTAGAGAAAAAGAAAGTCCTGCGGCAGCATTATTGACCAAAGAGAGAGAAAGTCCGTTTTGCTTTCTAAAATTGTCCAAAATAGTCCTAACCTTTTCTAACTCGGCCTTTTGAAACGCATTTACAATTCCTTTCGCAGCAATCTCATCAATCCTTCTCCAATAGACTAAAAAGGCAAGGGAGGTCCAACCTCCAATCTTTGCAACCATCTCAGGTGGGACTCCAGCAAGTAACAAAAAGACTGCACCACCAATGCGGAAACTATGGCCCAGAACATCCCGCATCTGTTCCTTCTCCCAGATATCGAAACAAAGTTGGAGGAAATCGTTCTTGACCATATGTTTTGGTTTGCCGTCTTTATCGATGTAAGCGAAAAGGGAAAAATGATCAGGAACTTTGTCATTAACTTCAAGATGAGTCTTGACCGCCTGTACTGGGCAAATCTCCGGGTCGAGATGGTAACGAGCAACAAAGGTGACAACTGTACCCAATTCCCTGGTAGATTTGGTCCAAGGGATCCAGAAGCTCATACAGGTTACACCATCCTCTGTCCATATTTTGAACCTATATTTAATAGTTTGAGAAAGGGCAATAAATGAGAATAATGATAGCATACTTTGTAGCTCTCGATGCATGGAATTTTATATCAAATTTTGAATGTGATGGAATAGTCATCTCGCCGAGCCGTCTACAAGCGAAAAAGGTGATAACGGCAACGGCCCAAACTGCACAGTGGAACGGGATAGAGAAGTCGAGATAGCGTCTGAGGATAAGAAGGTGGCGATAGGTGACGGGAGAGCGTAGGGGACGTTTCAGGTGTGCCCCTTCCTTGTGTGCTGAGCGACGTGCCATCTGTATCCAACGCTCGTCGCTACACCAAGGGGCTCCCTTCAGGTCATGCCAAAGTTTTAGTCCCGATAGCCAGTTATTAACAGTAGAACCTGAAACTTTCCCCATATAAAAACCGATAAAGCCAGCTACAAGTGTCTTGTCTGCCGGCATCCTTAAGTCTTCAGAAATTCGAAAGTGATCACAGTATTGATGAAAGCGTAAAAGACCAGCTGCATACGTCTCTTTGGTGTCGTCGACAGTAGAATTGATAATCG
Source organism: Dendrothele bispora CBS 962.96 (assembly GCA_004369135.1). Taxonomy (NCBI): domain Eukaryota; kingdom Fungi; phylum Basidiomycota; class Agaricomycetes; order Agaricales; genus Dendrothele; species Dendrothele bispora. The sequence continues at coordinate 342,762 of ML179055.1, read as the reverse complement.
CAGACTCGGCCAGTGCCACAACTTCGACAGGTAAAGCAGAGTTGCGAGCGTTTCGATTACGAATAGACCAGACAGACTCCCAGTCTTGTAACCTGTATTTCGCTCGCACAGGAGGACGAAGAGAAGATGTTGCAATAGAGTTTTCTTCCCGTGGACATCGGGAAGCCAAATGCGAAGAAGGAATATGATGCGAAGTTGAGGTCGAGGCTGTAGGAGGAGGGGATGAAAGACGAAGTAGAGGAACTGGTGTAGACGGTGCACTGGAAGAAGCTGAAAACCTGGGGAATCGTTGAAGCGAGAAAGGTGCATTTCCTCTAGCTTGTAGAGGAGAATCGTTCTTAGGAGACGAGGGGCGCGGAACCTCGGAGCTCCTCCATCTTTGGATACCAAAAAGACTAGGCATATGAAATAATTTCATTGAGTTCTACAGGCAACTGTAAGGAACCCGGAAGTTTATGAATTGGGAGACCCAACTCTCCGCGCGAAAGAGGGTCTGCTGGGTTATCTGCCGACTCCACATATTCGAAAATCGGAGACATTGAAAGCGAATTAAAGATAACAAAGGTACGTT
>ML179055.1:297346-336967 GCA_004369135.1 Dendrothele bispora CBS 962.96 | reverse complement strand
ATTCCTGACAACGACGATGATGATGGTTTTACTCTCATCCTCCTCGCGGTCCTTCCCACCAAGATGGACAGGAAAGATACGCAAGGACGACGGTCCAGCGACTCCTAGTCCCCCGCCTTCGCCTCCGGCAGAGGAACCGAACCGGAACAACCTCCGGCACCTCGGACCTCAGGGCGTCAGCGGAAAATGCCTTCACGACCTGGTAATCTCTATGGGGATCGGCCCCCGGCAGAGATTCAAGCAGATAAACCTAATGAGTGGAAGAAAACTGTAGGAGACACCGAGCAGTGGCGAGACCCCGGCAAAAAGCCACGGGGCAGACCCCCTCGACCTACAGTACCAAAACAGGTTCCCGGACCTAGTTCTGTGCCTGGAAACCAGGTTCATCCACCACCGGCGACACTCAACCTGCACCAGAACGTGAGGAAGAAATAACGCAATTATGCAGGGAAGGGGGAGTTAAATTTTATAATTACCTGCTTTCTCAAGCGGTAAATGAGGAATCGGTCAACAATGCCTACAAAAATATCCGTGAGTGGCATTACCGAGATATTGCTCGCCTGCCAAAGGCTGAGCAGGAGGAGTGGAAGACTGCTTGCCGCGAAGAATTAGAGGCACTTCGCAAACGCAACGTCTTTGAACTCGTGGATCGACCTTCCAATAGAAGGTTATTAAAAACCGATGGGTCTTCGACGTCAAAAGCGACGGTCGTAAGAAGGCGAGGCTCGTCGCTAAAGGTTTTTCCCAGGTTGAAGGTTTAGACTTCGACCAAGTCTTCTCTCCAGTAGTCCGATTCGAGACAGTGCGACTCGTCCTCGCATTGGCAGCACTCGAGAACTGGCATTTGTCCGGTGTCGATGTTCGCAGCGCCTATTTGTACGGCAAACTCGATGAAGAGATTTACATGGAACAACCGGAAGGTTTTTAAAACTTCCGGACAGGAGCATAAAAGTCATTCGACTTAAACGTGCCCTCTATGGACTCAAGCAGGCAGGCCTCTCTTGGTGGCACTCCCTTGATGCATCCATGAAGGAACTTGGGTTCGTCCGACTCACTTCCGATGCGGGCATATTCGTTTTCACATCTAAGACTGGCGAGAAAGTTATCGCCGTTGTCTATGTGGACGACGCCATATTTTTGTGGCAAGGACAAAGCCTTAGTTCATAAGCTGAAGGAGATGTTTATGAAGAAATGGGAATGCAGGGATCTTGGCGACGCTAAGGAGTTTCTCCGAATGCAGATCGTCAGGAATGGCAGCCGATTGCAATAAATCAGTGCGCCTACCTCAATAAAGTGATAGAACGCTGCGGCATGCAAAACGCTACGCCTGCGCGAACTCCACTCCCTGCTGGCTTTCAGCCACTCCTAACGACTCCCCAGTCGATCCCGTTCTTCGTCAGAGATTCCAGATGGTCATTGGATCTCTACTCTATATAATGTTGGGCACACGACCCGACATCTCATTCGCTGTGACTAAACTGGCGCAATTTGCTGCCAACCCATCTAAGGAGCACTTGGATAAAGCGCTGTATATCTGCCGCTACCTCCTGGGAACTCGTTCCTATGCTCTTGTTTATGATGGTGCTTCCGCCCAAGGCTTATCAGCCTGTACCGATTCAGATTGGGCATCTGACCCGAACTCACGTCGTTCCCAGACTGGCTTCTTCTTTACAGATGGCCAAGGGTATATTTACTTGGACTTCTCATGCTCAGAAGACGATAGCGCTCTCTTCTACTGAGGCCGAGTATATGGCGCTCTCAGATTGTAGCCGCCAGGTTGTTGGATCATTACCTTACTCAAGGAGATAGGTTACGATCTAGAACCTATACCTATTTATGGGGATAACCAGGGTTCAATCTTCATGGCCTCTAATCCAATAACTGAACGCCGCTCTAAGCATATTGATATTCGTTATCATTATATTCGCGAAGTTATTGAGAACGGCCTAGTCAAAGTACGTTTTATCGACGGAAATGACAACCCCGCCGACTTATTCACTAAAAACCTGGGATGGGTCAAATTCGAGAAGTTCCGAGCTTGTCTTGGCCTCGAATTTTACACTTCGGCTGCTAATAGCGCCATTTTTAAATAAATTTACTTTTATGACACAAAGTAGGTAGCGCTTACATACACCTTAGGTAGTATTTAGCGAGGGGGAGTGTTGAACTTTGTTCTATTCCTTTCTTTTACTTACTTTACATTATGCACAGCCTTTGTCTATATATGTAGTATATGATCTATGGCTATGAGCACATGACTTAGATGGTCTGTGCACCTTCTTTTGTAGTATATAAGGACAGTAGTTACTGCCTCAATACTCAGTTCGTTTCTCTGAAACAGTCGCCTTAAGTCCTCTTAAGTCTTTACTAACAGTCTAACTTTCGTCCCCAGGTATGTCTCAGGTCATACTCTCTGTTTAGCAGGACGCGCCCTCGACAGGAACCGCAGAATGAACAGACGTGTTCAAAATCGCAGTCTGCACATCTTCCCGTTCCTTTCTTGTTTCGGTAGATGTTGAAACCGAGGCAGAGCTGTTTCTTCGTCTTGGGATGAAAAAGGTAGCTGCCTTTTTGCTCGGCCCAGAGGAGCGGTTTCCCTTCTGGATGTTGAGCGACGAGGTGTCCACGGTCTCCACAACCAAGGCAGCAGGGAGTGGGACCTTTCTTCTCCTTGCCGCTGGTCCGAAAGGGCTGAAAGCACCAGATGCGGTAGAACTTTTGTATAAATAAGGATAATATTTCCTCACGACGTTTGCAAAAGTCAAGGACAGTTAATAAGGGGGTATTTCAGGATAATGCCAGGCTGGGAAACTGGTCTAAATATGGATAATATAGTCATATATAGGCTAGTACTGACCCAGGAATTAAGTAAACTTGCCCCCCCTGGATTCGAACCTGCCCGGCAGCTAGTATTGTTAGGGTTAGGGTTAGGGTTAGGGTTAGGGACAGAATGGCTCCAACTAGCTCTGGTGATGTTGCTACCCTTCCACATCCATCCAAACAGGCAATTTGACTTTAGGAGGGCTTCCTATGGTATAAGTAAGCCAATACAGCCTGGTTTAAGACAACTTTGGACTTATTATAAATTATTATTTTAATAGTTGTCCTTGAGTTTTACAAAAGTGTCTACAACCTCTCGTAATAATCATCCTTGACTTTTACAAAAGTATCTACAGCCATTCGTGCTGTCTTTACCCCTACTAATACTTGTCCTCGACTTTTGCAAACGTCGTGAGGAGATATTATCCTTACTTTTACAAAAGTTTTACGGTATCAGCTGCTGAAAGGGCTGAAAACGAGCATTTTTGCTCGACGAGGAAAGTCGCTGCACGCTTGAAGCGTAACGTGCCTCCACCAAGGCCATGCTCTCCTTCGTGGACTTGTCGATAGCATAATCGCGTTGGGCTATCTGCCAACGGCGCATATACTCGGCCTCGTCATAGCCGAAGTTATGCGCTTCCTTCTCCACGCGCAGGTCAAACTCGTGCTTCTTCCAGAAATCGTAGAGCTCTGGAGACTCGGACTGGTGTTGGAAAAACTCGAAGTGCCTGCGGGTAAACTCAGCATAACCTTTGCCTTCAGGTCCATCTGGGTCCCTCTCGCATTGAAAGTTGTAATAATTCATAGCGGCGTCCATGAACTCGACATAAGAGAGGCCTTCAGTGGGGTGTTTTGAGTCAGCAATACCGAACGCGTCGCAAATTTTCGAGACGTCGAGAATATATTCCTTTTGATTTGAAGAAATATTCCGATGAGTTTTCGGAGCGATCGCGTTACCCTCAACACGTAGACGTTTCAAGTTCTTCGTGGTGAAGAGACCTAGGGGAATATGGATTTTAGCGTTGGCGGTGACGAAAAGGTATTGGGGAAAAACGATCGGTTGCGCTTGACCGTGAGTTCTCTTCTCTTCGGTAAAAGGAGCCGCCAGCTTGGAATTCTTCTTTGAGGCTTGAGATACCGGTTGCGATCCGCTAGTGTCCTCCACCTCGTCCGGGTTTTCCCTATTTACCTGCCTCCTCTCAACCTGCTCTCTTTCCCACTCTCGTCTCTCTCTTTCTCTCAACTCCTTCTCCTTCTCATCCTGCTCATTAGCTTTCATCGCCCACTGCGTAAAACGAAGCCCGAGATAAGTTCCCAGTTTGTTCATCCATTCGGGACTCTTCCTGATAGTCTGGTACTCGTCGTCTTCAACTGTAATTAAAGAAGCAGTCGGGGATCCGTCTTCTTTACTTGGGTCCAGAGCATGTGCCAAGTGAGCCCTTCTACGTCTATTGTTATTGACCTCGATGTTGTGGTTGAACTTGATCTTCTCATCCAGAGAAAGGTTTTGAAGCATGCCGGAGATTTCGTCATTCTTGTGAGTTCTTCTTTGATCCGGCGGGAAATCTTCAGCTCTCTTGGATGAGCCACGGTTCCAGAGAGGCATATTGACGATCTTGAGGTGAGCAGAGATAGAAAAAGTCGAAACGAGCGAACGCGACCGTCGTGCAAGTGAGCGGGATGAAAAAGGAAAGCGGTGACGACGTTTGCCCGCGTCCAGATTCGTCACGTGATTCTCTTCCACTCCGGTCGCTAGCTTATCCTCAGATAAGCCTTCGTTCCTTCAGCTTATCGCGGATCTTGCAAACAACAGGAAGTGGGCCATCGCTTCGCGTGGCAAGTACGAGGCCAGTCATACTTTTTAATACCTACACTACATACTTAGCTCAAATATATAGTACCCATTTACAGGTCGGACTTGTAGTCTACCTCGCGCTCAATCCTGGCCAGGCCGTGATTCCGGCTAAGCCGTTTCTGGCACCCATGCATATTGTAGTAGCCATATAATCTATCTATAGCTACAAGCCGTTTGATTTTCAAACCCTGCGCAACTTTTCCGAGGGGGCAAGCGATAAGGCAGATGGGTACGACTAACGGCTTGAAGTGCCGGTGTCTGGTGACCCGGCGACTGTGTGACTTCTTTGAATCTTTCTAATAATAGAGTTCTTAGGTTCTCATAAGACTGTGAGAAACGGCAGCCGTATAATAAAATGGCCTTGTAATAATGCTTACCTTATGACAACATCCGGTCTCATTATTTGAATAGGATGAGATAAGGATTTGCTAAATGGGGATGCACGCGGAATGCTAGCCAGCTAGAGTTAGTAAGGACGAGTCCCTAAAGGGCCTCGTAATTGGTTCAATAACACGTAAATGGGGCATGTGATTGATAAAACACTTTTTGAAATTCAATAAACTAGCCAAAATCAGTTTTTTGCGTTCAAGACTTCCACTCTGTCATGATCGATCTCTTGTTCCTCCTTTACATCCTTAATGGTATGGACTGGCCCCGTAAACCAGTACATCCCACCGTATTTTGGGAAGAAGTAGTACCCCAGGGAGAGGAGAATTGTTCCACCAACTACTACCACGGTGTAATTCATATCTTCTGCACTAGGTGATGGCGCTGCCGGGAAGAGCAAGACGATGATCATGAAGATCATATAAGCAGAGGCTACGAACGCAACAAACCCGCTCTATAATTGAAAGTTATCAGGTAAGAAATTTTGACAATGGGCCAGAGCTTGATTGACTTACTAATGCCCCTAAATTGAAAGGTCCATACACGAATTGTGTACCTCCAACAAACCGAGCAATCATGGGCGTGACAAGGCCAATATACTGACATGCCACCGACATTGTGAATACAGCACTAATCGCCACCGGTCCAGCAAAGGAAATTAAACCCAGAAGCAACGAAAGCAGCGCGCAAAAGAACACAGCATGAACTGGTGTTCCTGTACGAGAATTTATGTTGTACAAAACTCCAGAGAGCGGAAGTCCGTGATCCCGGGAAAATGCAAAGATTTGACGAGATCCTGCCATGAGCTGCCAATAATTGAGTCGTAAAGTATTATCTTTGAACGAAGACGTTTACGCACAAAGTCGACCCCAATCACATATAGCGTAATCACAAGAAATGCCCAAATGGCCACTGTCCCTGTTGGTCCCAGACTATTGGCAAATATCTAGCGAAAAGTAGTTCACTTCAATCAACAAGAAAATATGGGATCAAAAAAGAACAAACCGTAGCCATCGGTTGACCGACAGGATCTTGGATGATAGACTCGAGATTACTTCCCATGTGGAAAGCGAGAACAATGTTCACGACTTGGAAAGAATATAAATTTAGAAAATTGGCTCTGGATATCAATACACGTACTCCAACCGAGGATGCAGCCCGAAAGTGTCGCACACATGATCGCAAATGGCACAGCTCTAGTCGCATTTTTCGCTTCTTCGCTTATGTGAACGCTTGTATCGAACCCACCTATTGGAATTGTCAGTACAGATTACACGGAAAAGGCCTCGTTAATACGAACCTACTGTCCATGCTGGAGCAAGGAAGCTCAAGATGAACGCATAACCGTCTGTCCATCCGGATACTGACCAATTTCTCAGGTTACTCGCGACCGGTGTCCATAGTACACAAAAGCTTACCATTTTCAAAATGCCCGAATGCATAGGAAGCTTTGTTAACAAGTTCTCTTGGAGTGGATACTGGGAGCGCAATGATAACTGCAAGCACTAGCCTAACGAATGGCTTCAACAAAAATTTTTTGTGTAAGGAATCAAAGGTTATTGCTCACGCTACATTCAAAAATACGTAGAAAAGTTGCATCTTGGCAATTATTCGGGTGGCTAGACTAGCCAAGATTGCATGCGAAATGAGGAGAGCACAATACAGACCACTGAGATACTTATGTTCTTAGAGGGGTATGAAATGTAAGGCCAGAGGTAAATTGGTACTTACTAGGTTTGTCCACTTGTTGCAACAAATGCACCTTCGGAATGAATTGCTGCTGCAGCCATGATCTGTGTAGCACATCCCCAATCCACACTAGCAAGACCCGTGCAATATGATGCTGTATTAATGTCTGGCCGTTTTAAAGGTTTGAATCTTTTGACTCTTCACGATGAAACAATAAAGAACTCACATCCAACCAACCATGAAAGCAACCTTCGGTATCTCTGGGACGAGAACTTGAATGTCCAATAATATAATCCTCCAGCAGTTGGTGCAGATGACCCAAGCTCCGCCATAGCCATAGCTACGAAAACAAGAAAAATCGAGCATGTGAACCACTATTAACATGTGAGTTGGGACCATTTTTGAGATAGAAGCTTCCTTTCTTACACCCCATATCATGCTTACAGGACCCCCATAAGGGACCGCAAACAATAATACCGCCCTGTTTACAGTCGTAATGATTGATGTTCGTGCTTTGATATAAGCCCGGAAACATCACAGATCAATGGTACGCACGCAATAGATTGTACGACGCCCACAATGGTAAAAGATAATCCAAACAGTTCCCAACGACTGAAATCCCTTTTGAATTCTTCCTTGTATCCTAGTTGCGCAAGGAGGTCCTTATCGTTGTTCCACCTTGACTCCCCCAAGCTATCGTTGGCCGGTGTGTTTGACTCGTCTGGGGTTGTCTTGTCCATTATCAAAACTTAGGGGCTGGACGTGGTTGGAGGACAAGGAAAGAGGCGAAGGAGTCATTTCAACCTATCACCGACCTTTATACGATTCTAAGTGTGAATTGTTATATAGGAATTTACTCGCTTCTAGATCTTTGATTCAATCAAAGTTGGCGACGCGAACTGGAGCCATGATTGGGTAATAAACGGACTAAAATCCACCTTAAAGGTCAACTTGGCGATTCCATTAGATTTTCTTATCGGTCAAACTCGTACGATGTAGACAGCTATTGTCACTTGACCAAAACCCAAGGTCCGAAAGCACCTATCTATAGCCGCTTTGAATTGGAATTCCCTGCGATGGATAAATTGAGATCAAAGGTATTTATATGGAGGCAAACAGTCATCCATAACCGTATAGATAACGACAACAACTATGAAAAACAAAACAGAAATGGTTCTGTAGAGGTATACACAATGTATAAACACATTCTTTAAGGAGAACTACTGACTGGCCACTCAATGTCAACGAGAACACTAGCAATGGACACTTCCAAGCTTCTCATATGTTTTGTTACATCGTGAACTCATCTCTTCTCAGGTGGGTGTGACATACTGTGGATTGTCCTATTGATGGCATTCAAGCTCAAATGTGCTACTTACAACATTGGTATTTTTTGAGTGGTGCTAACAAGAACAGGTCATTCATCCTGAATTTATCTTTGTAATTTCTTAGAAATATAGAATTTGGGCCAGTGCAGAGTCACACAAACATAACTTGAAAACTGACACATATTAATTTAACCAATTTCCTGGCTCATAGAAAGGGAATCCTCTCAGAAAGCTAAAGTTTCCAGGAAACATCCTGACCTAGGAGATTCATTTTAACTCAAACTAGCTTTTAGCCTTGGACTTCACTATATCTGACCTGCACCAAAATGGAAGGCTTTGCAGACACTGAGCAGCTCCTGACTGGTCACCAATCCCTTCAAAATGGCTCTTGGCCTTTGACAGTATCTTCATTATACTTGCTCTGTGTCCAAGTCTGATGGATGACTTCAAGGCTTTGCAAGCACTGGACAACTCCTAGCTGGTCACCAATCTTTTCAAACTGAATCTTGGCCTTTGACAGCATTTCAGCTGCTTCACTGTATCTTGTCTGTCTCCAATAAATGTCTCCAAGCCTTTGCAGACACTGGGCAGCTCCTAGCTGGTCACCAATCTCTTCAAACTCAGTCTTGGAATTTGACAGCATCTCAGCTGCTTCACTGTATTGAGCCTGCACCCAATAAATGTCTCCAAGGCTTCGCAGACACTGGGCAAATCCTAGCTTGTGACCAATCTCTTCAAACTGAGTCTTGGCCTCTGACAATATCTCAACAGCTTCCCTGTATCTGGCCTGCATCCAATGGATGTCTCCAAGGCTTTGCAAACATTGGGCAATTCCTAGCTGGTGACCAATCTCTTCAAATTGGCCCTTGAACTTTGACAGCATCTCAGTTGCTTCACTGTATCTGGCCTGCATCTGATGGATGTTTCCAAGCCTTTGCAGACACTGTGCAGCTCCTAGTTGGTCACCAATCACTTCAAACTGATTCTTGGCTCTTAACAACATCTCAGTTGCTTCACTGTATCTGGCCTGTGTCCAACTGATGTCTCCAAGCCTTTTCAGGCACTGAGTGGCTCCTAGCTGGCCACCAATTTCTTCAAACTGGCTCTTGGCCTTTAAAAGCATGAAGGTGAGTGGGCCACCGCTGCGTGTGGCAAGTACGAGGCCGGTAGTATATTAGTACTCCGGCTAGCTGAGATGATGGGAGTATGAGTGAAAGAAGCGCGGCGCGTGCGATGTCCTCTAAACAAAGTCACATTATGTTCGCGCGTTGGTCTCATGATCTGTCAAGCCGGAATTTCAGGTCTGATTTGTAATAAGCTAACGATGATATTTAAAGATCTTGACAAACAAGACCACATCGGTGACCGACCGGGGAAAAAAGCCGTGTGTAAAGACGATTCCTCCTTTCAGTCGGCCTCGTAATTTCAATTGCTTTACTATACTTGGTCTGCATTCGATAGATGTCTCCAAGGCTTTGCAGACACTGGGCAGCTCCTAGTGGGTGACCAATTTCTTCAAACTGGCTCTTGGCCATTGACAGTATTTCAGTTGCTTCATTGTATCTGGCCTGCATCTGATGGATATCTCCAAGACTTCGCAGGCACTGAGCAGCTCCTAGCTGGTGACCAATCTCTTCAAACTGGATCTTGGCCTTTGAGAGCATCTCAGTTGCTTCACTATACCTGGTTTGCATTTGATGGATGTTTCCAAGCCTTTGCAGGCACTGGGCAGATCCCAGCTTGTGACCAATCTCTTCAAACTGAACCTTGGCCTTTGACAACATTTCAGTTGCCTCACTGTATCTGGCCTGTATCCTATGAATGTCTCCAAGCCTTTGCAAACACTGGGCAGCTCCCAACTGGTGACCAACCTCTTCAAACTGACACTTTGCATTCAACAACATTTCAGTTGCTTCACTGTATCTTGTTTGCATTTGATAGATGTCTCCAAGGCTTTGCAAACACTGAGTAGCTCCTAGCTGGTCACCAATCCCTTCGAACTGGGTCCTGGCCTTAGAAAGCATTTCAGTGGCTTCACTGTAATTGGTCTGCATGTAATGTATGTCTCCAAGGCTTTGCAGACACTGAGTAGTAGATCCTAGTTAGTGACCAATCTTTTCAAACTGAATCTTGGCTATTGACAGCATCTCAGTTGCTTCACTGTATCTGGCTTGCATCTGATAGATGTTTCCAAGTCTCTGCAGACACTGGACAGCTCCTAGCTGGTCACCAATCTTCTCAAACAGACCCTTGGCCATTGACAGCATCTCAGTTGCTTCACTATATTTGTTCTGCATCTGATAAATGTTTCCTAGCTTTTGTAAACACTGTGCTGTGTTGTTTTTATTCTTCAATCCATTATTCCTTTCAATGCTTTTAATCTCATCTTCTGCCTCTATCCATTTAGCATTCCATATCAGCATATCAATCTTAATTAATTGAAGATTGTTTTTCTGATTTATATTCATGTCTTGAATATTTAACAAAATGTTGTCAATAACCTCAACAATAGCAGCATAAAATTTGTATGCTTCAGCAAGGATTTCCATTACTTCAAGATATTCCTGTTTGGACACTTTTCTGATTTCTGTATTCAAGATTTTTGTGATATTCAATATATGCAGCTGTAATTCTTTATTCATATTACTCTTGTTATTAGCAACACTTCTCATCCACTTGATATAAAATATCTCCAATGATTTGATTGTTTCATTAGACTCAATAGGATGTTTATTTTGTATATACTCCCTGGTAGGAGCCAGCATGTATATATTCCCTCCATGGCTCAATACTAATGAGCAGTCTAAAAGCTCTGCAACTGATATATCCAGATTCTCAAAATCTGGCAACATCTTTCTCAGATTATCAACCCACATTGGTATTCCATTTGGAAGAATACAGACAACAAATCATGTGCATCTTTATTAAGGAGGTTCACTGAAAGCTGAATTGAACATTCAACACTTGTCAACCGGCTAAAGTCACCTTTTCCCTCTCTCAGTATAGAAGTTTTTCCATCTTTCCACATTCTAAGCAGAGATTCAATTGGGCTGGCTTTTGCTCTTTGTGCAATAAGCCTTATTGCCAATGGTACATAGTCTAGTTCCTTCAACAGCCCATCAACTGCATCTGTGTTTCCTGACAGATCAGACTTGTTTCCAGCAATTGCAAAAAACATCATTCTAGCAGCACCTACAGACAGTGGTGGTATACCTGACCCTGTTCCAAGCTTGAACCATTCAATATTCCCAGGGCCATCTGTTCCTCGCATTGTAACAAGAATAGACACATGTTTGAAATTGAATAATTTTTCCAGAAAGTTTTGAATACCAGCTCTATCTTCCTTGCTATGCCAAACTGTCTCAAAATTGTCCAGGATTAATAGCAAGTGTCTGGTATTAAGTTGCAAATAGTTATTTAGCATTTCTGCTTGACCCTCATCAGGAAAAATACTTTTAGGCCATGGCACACTCCATGGGCATACTTTGGGTGCCATGGCCTAAAAGTATTTTTCCTGATGCTTCAAGCCTTCCTGAGCTGGTATTTTCAGACACTGCAGCATTCCCTGAATCAAGGATGCTACATTAGGCAGAATGTCACAAGGAATGAAATAGGATCTTTTCTCAAATTTCTTCTTTACGGCTTCCATCTCAATAATTTTCTGAGCAAGAGCTGTTTTACCAATTCCTCCTGGACCTAGAATTGCAAGAAATGCCTGTGCATTGCTGGTGACATATTCGGCCCCTTCCTTTATCAAGAGGTCTCTGCCAAAAAAAATTCTTGGAACAGCAGGAGTGGCTTGTTCAAGTTGACTGTTGAGTCCTGTGAATGTGTATGCAAAATTGGCTATACCAAAAACTTACTCAGATGTGATTTCCTGCTGGTTATACCTTTTTTCAATCCCAGCCAATTTCTCTTGAATGTCTTTTTGCCCTTGTTGGAGATTAGCAATCCCAACAGTCTAAACAAATCCAGATAAATAACAACAATATTTAGAGCAAAAATTAAGCTTACATTGAATTTTTGAAGCTGCTGTTTTACTCTCCTCTCACAATCTATGATTGCTTCTTTATCAGCTGCTGAAAAAATGATTTTTTTGCCTATGTTTCTGTCTGCAATCCTATCCAGCTTTTCTTTGACACGATTAAGTTCACTACAAAAACAAAAGTTTACCCAACTAATCAATACATTTTCAATGATTATATCATTGATATACATACCTTTCAAGTATCTGAACATTTTTCAAAAAGGATTGGTGGACTTCTTCTGGCTTCTTGCCCTCCAGAGGCTCTTTCAAGCCTTCAATGAGCTCAAAGCTATATCTGGCAATGTTGACACAAGAGTCCTTATTTTTTTTGATGGTCTAGTTATGATTAGACTTTTTCTCAAGGTTAAACCAGCATTGAATAAGTTGATATACATACCTCAGTGATTTCAACAATATTTTTTACTGTTCCTGCCACAGACTTTAAAGGAGTGAGGCCAGTCCCTTCAGCTATGTTAGCTGTTAAAGCCAAAGCAGCTTTAGCATGACTCCAATCAAATCCAGAGGGGATTTCTTTATTCTTCTCCTTTTCCTGAGCCCCTGGTCTTCGGAGAGAAGTGAACATAGGCATATCTGAGTAATAGACTGTTAACAAAAAAAGAGGAAAAGTATTAGGGGTTCGAGGAGTGACTTGGTACAATGGAACAGCTGCCTTTTGGGCTGTTTTGAGACAGATGTTCAAGTTCACAGGATGGTCGAGTAAAAGTACTGATGGGAACGTGACCTGTAATTCACTTGTAGTGGCCAAACCTTGTTTTTGGTGCTAGAACCTTATTTTCTTTGATGTAGTTACGAGCCATCAGCTCAACCTTAGAAAGATATAGGCCATCGCTTCGCGTGGCAGGTACGAGGCGTAAAACTTTGTGATGACAGCGGGTATTGAGTTGCCATTGCCGGACCGGAGGGGATAGTGTCGAGTACGACACAGCCACATCCAGCGAAGTCGAGTTAAGTACAGTCGGCCTCGTAATATGAAGCACCGAAGTGATGAGGCTCACTGAGAACAATCATGAAGAAATGTGGTCAATACTGCGAGTAGGGCAGGTACAAGCTGCCTTTAGCCCGAGTCTGTAATAAATCAGGTGTGAAATTATGCCAGTAACTCATTGGTGAGGAATTAAATTCGAGGGAGGATGTTATTGTTTACCGTGAAGATTAAACGGGGAACCAATTAGGTTGCTAGAAGTTTTGAAGATTCTTCAGGCCCGTGGTGAGGAGAGCCACAAACTTTTAGTAATATGATCAAAAATACAAGTTACGAGGCCGGAGTTTACGAAGGACTCGTCCTTACTCAACTTGAGCTCGCAGCAGGCGGCTGTGTCGAAACCGTGTGCCATCCCCATTTGGAGCTCAAACACGGAAGATTCCGCTCAGAGTCGGGCCGCTTCATCACAGCAGTCAAAAACCTGGCCTCGTATCTGCCACGCGCAGCGATACTTCCAACTTCATGCTTACACATCCAATATTCACGGATATTCATCCTTAGCCTAACATCAATAAGTCTCCTCATCAACGGACGGCTGGCTTTGGGGGTTTGGGACGAGACTTACGATTACACATCCAGGCACTTCTCCATTACTCCGATAAGGTAACAATAACGAAACCATCAATCGCCGCTCTCAGCATACTGAGCTCGAGGTACCAACGTCAACGTTACCATTCCGACCAGACGTCTTGACCAACGAGAGAGAACAGAAAAAAAAAACGCGCTCCAAGCTCTCGTTATCATAGTCTTAGGTGTGATCGTCACTGCTGTTCTTACAGCTGTTCGTCGAGGAGATTTATGGAAGGACTATGACGATGATGATGTTCCTGTGGGACGCCTCGGTGGATATTTCGTACTGGGAAGGAACTCTGAATGAAATACTGATAACCAATACGTTAATTCCATTCTTGAGAACATAAGTTCACTAAACTTTCACGCACGGAAGCGTGAACTTGATGACTCCAAAACAGCCTCGAGTTCAAACGATTTTTTTTTAGATTTTTTTGGGTGGCTTCGCAAAGCACTTCAAAGCCGAGAAGAAAGAGGATCCCTGAACCCTGCTGACCAAGGACTGACGAACACCTGTGAAGCCAAAAGAGTAGAAGACTCATTTTTTCAGAGGATTGATATGTCTACCATACAGACGCCGGAGTAGGGATTACAGGCATCCCTACTCCGGATCAGGCTGAGTTTGGCGGCATTTCCTGTGTATACAGTAGCTTATCGTGCCACGTACGTGACACTCTGTCCAGTTTGGTTCTCGCTGGCATCTTAGCAGCTTTGGGCTACTCCAACGCGTCAAAAAATCTTAAGGCTAGATCGAAACTGGCTTGTGGCCAGTTTTGCCGAGATGAGCTACCTTCCCGACGGATCGGTGTGAGCATGATGTGGCATTGCCGGGACGCGCGGCACCTGTCTGAACGGGTAAGCCGAGGAGCAGGCTTGGTTCGGAGCGGAGCGAAACAATTAGCTCCTCCATCTTAACTAAGCGAGTGGGAAATCACAGACTCCAGACTCCATGGTACGTTCTAATGCACAGATGTAGATTACAAAACCTTGGGCATGAGGCCTAACAAGTGAAAATCATATAGTCACTAGTCGACCAGTCCTTGGTCATGTTTCGAATTCGCTGACTTCATCGATTCCTTTTGTTCTTCCAAAGCCAGCATTCTCTCACTGACATTTTCTTCCTCTTCAAGCTCTCGGGGCAAAATCAAGTTCAACAACGCAGCAACAATGCCTCCAGATAAAACTTTTGAAATAAACATTGATCAATACTGCAGGGCGTAAGAAACATCGATCAGAGGACTCACAGGGTGTACTCAGAATAATAACGATGGCATTAAAGAATCCTTCAAGGGCATTGCTGGGGTTATCAACGCCGTCAAATAAGTGAGTAAAGATATCGGGTACGAGGAGATCAGCCACTCCGAAGGATAAAGCAGCTGCCAAGATGAATCGATCCCGACGGGTGAATTGGCTGAAAGCTAAAACTCGAATACCGGATACCTTTTTAATTTGTTCATGATCATGTCAAAAAAGAATAGGCCATGACGATTCGATATGACTTACTGCGACAGAGGCAAAGAGGAATGTTGTTACTCCCCCAAGGACGGGATTGGGAACTATCACGGTAATTTAAAACAAAGCTTCTTTTTGAAAAATATAAACTCACTTGCGAGAAAGACACCCGAGATTTTGCCAAGTACTCCGAACAAAATCAGGAAGAAACAACACCACCTTCCGGCAGAGAGATTAGCACAGCGAGTTATAGCAATAACACCATTGTTCTGTAACCTCGCCGTGTCAGTACCACGGTCCTAAGATATCAGGTGAAACAAATAGTACCTGTGCGAAAACTGAAAGCGGAGTGACAGTGAACAAAGCCGATAAGAATCCGCCCAAACCATCGCTCTAAAAACCATGATATTTACTTAGCCACGGAAGTCGTACTTCACCAAATGAACAAAAAAACACATACTAGAATTCCACCTTGAATCCGAGAATCGAATTCCAAGCCTCGTATATCAACACGAGAGACCTCTGCGGATGCAGTGATGTCTCCCATAGCCTCCATCGCCAACGAGACTGCACAAGATATAAGCAGGTGGTAAGAAAAACATAGTTAAACCAGTTCCTACCATACACGGCCAACACTAACAGGAAAAAGAATCACCGGATTAGCGCTTTGTGTGTATTTTCATATCCAAACCTTCTGGGAACGTACTCGGAAGAATCGCTGGAGGATATACACCGATCTTAAAGGTGTGCACCCTGCATTATTCCCTATCTAATAAGAAAACATCCCTTAAAATCAATTATCATTACATACCACAAAAAAGTAATCGCTGGAGCACTCTTAATACTCGACGCATCGATATATCCTGCAGCGCCAGAGACGATACAGCCCACGGCCAACCCAACAATTATACTGACGTTCTTGAGGAATGGAGATCCGAAAAGTTCCGTGAGTATGATGCTGACGAACGATAGAAAGCCGATTCCGATGAACTCTGGTGATCCCCAGGGCAGAGGTCTAGGCGCTAAAGTGGTAGGGCAAAGCTGAAAAATGCCGGTTGAGGGTCGGCTTCTACAATCGTTCGACCCACCACCCCAGTTCGGTGCTCCGGAAGAACCGATAAGAGACGCGCCAATCATAAGAACGACAGTACCTGGTGGGATTTAGTAAAGTGTTTTTTATATGGAAGGACGGTTAAGATAGACCTGTGACTAAAGGAGGAAAAATCCTTTTCAAGATTCGTGCGGGGACAAAGGCCAAGAACATTTCGAGGAAAGAACAGATAAGGCTTGTTCCTGTGTAAGTAGAAATGGCTCATTGTCAATCTTTGGTCGCTGAAAAGTGAAATGATGACGAACCTAGAACTTTGCCATATGCATCAGGGCATGGGTCTCTTACACTTGTGCCATCTGCAAGTGTCGTCGTTGAACAAGTACCGTCACGATACATGGCATCGAATATCTGCGAAAGGAAAAAATGAACACGATAGCAAGAACGAGATAACTCCATACGCACCGCATTGGCAGTAGATAATGTTGAAAAACTAGTGCCGACAACTTCCATTGACGCTCAGCATCACGGTACTAAGAGAAGTTAGAGACTCCCTTACCTGAGATCAGTCCGGTACCGAGATAATATCCTTTGAACAATCGAAATCTTGACATTTGCACCAAACTCAATATACCTGGACGGACCGGACCAATGAATGATACATCCTGGGATCGGAGCATTGGATAATGTATGAGATGACATACCGCATCCTGCACGGAGACACATTAAATGTTAGAGGAAGAAAGTGCGCGCTTGTTATTATGAAGAACCCACCTATCAGCGAAGCAGATATCATATAGGCGCTCGTTACACTGTCTAAGCTCAGAGCGCTGGCAAATATTATCGGTGGGGTAATTAGTCCTATAAAATTTAAGTATGTTAGTCGGTTCCGAAACTCAAGTCCTAAAGCTGCACGGCATCATACCAGCTAGCATGGCCAAAGCATGCTGCAATCCCGTTGTGATTGCCAACAACAGCGGCATATTGTCATCAAGACCGTAGAATGGTGGTGCCCGTGCCGGACCGCTGTTTAGAAAGGGAATCGAAGGCAAGCATAACCAACGATAATCGTATTGGCCGAACCATCCCTCTTTCGTCGTAAACTTCTCTTTTGCATACGAGACCCGGCCGCGAAACCCTGTCCTTCTAGGTGGTGTGTTCGCATTGGGCCCGGGAGTGTCGATAGGTCGGGGTTGAATAGAGAAGGGTACTGTTGACATAGCGAAGGTAAGGAAGGTGCCAGTGACAGCACGCGTGGTTTGGGAATCCTTTTAAGTTGTATCATCCAATAATTTAGTCTAATCAACCCCTTTGGCACGGCGATGGGAAAGGAAGCATTACTTATAAATAGGACCATGCTGATAGCTTTCGAATTTCTTTCAAATTATCAAACATCTGGACAGGTACCACTGGCAGTCTGCGGTTTACCAACACGTGAAATAATACCAGTAACACTCATCCTTCGTAACGAGCCTCGTAACGAGAGCATATTGTCTCATAAGCGTTCATAAGGCAACACTGAGTTCACTACGAAGTTCATAAGCGCTTATTTGAAGTTATGGCGCCTTTTTTCTTTGGGCAGTCAGGCCTCAAGGCCTCAGGGACCAGGGTGCGTCAAGCCAAAGAATCCAGTCGGAGATTCGCGACTTACAGAGATTTTTAATCCCACCGGATAATCAGTGACTCAGCCTGTATATCTACAAAAGCAGACACTTCGATGGCTCTGTACTCAGACTGACACATTTATGTAATTTACATTGAAGACAAAGATTTAAGTACGGGTACTTCTCGTGAGTTGTGACCGCCATGGCTATAGATCTGATTCCTATTCCTCTCCCCGAGACTGCTGATGCTTCAAAGTTCAGAAATTTTGGACGCGAAGTGAAAGGTGTCAATCCAGCGGCGTTGACTCCAGAGCAATTTGAAGAGATCCGAAAGGCTTTATACACAGTAAGCACACTCAGGTATACTAGGTTGGCAAACGTGATGATTTACAAAGGACTCGATTTGTTGAACCTACCAGCACGATGCTCTTCTTTTTCGCAATGTGAATCTAACACCAGAAGAACAGTACGCACTGACAAAGGTAGGCTTCAGATTCATCCTTCCACTATTACCTTTCATTCATGACCAATTTCCATCAAATATTGGCAGGCGTTCGATCCCGAATCAGAAAGCTATGGACATGGAAATAACAAGACCGAAGCCGACAAGAAATCCATTCTTCATCCCGACCTCAAGACCATTCCTCGCGTTCCTCAAGTCCAGCTTATCGGAAATGGGATGGTTTACGATCATGAAGGACTTGCGGAAGCCAAACTCAAACATCCCAGCCACAAGACTTTCCACAAGACGGTCGTTAGTCCAGAAGACGAAGCTAAAGGAGTGACTCGTTTCTATCGCTGGCACATCGACGCAGCTCTTTACAACTTGTCTCCACCTCGTGTCACTACTTTGTATGCTTTAAATGTCCCACAAGGTCCCAAACAGATCTGTAGATACGACGATGGTAGCGGAGACGAGCTTCCTGTTCCGCTGGGCACCACTGCTTTCGTATCAGGAAAGACGATGTTTGACATCTTACCCAAGGAACTGAAAAGCGTGGCTGTTCGTTCCAAAGTCAGATACGCTCCTCATCCTTACGTCTGGATGTCTCCAGCAAAGGCCAAATCGACCGGACTCGGTATTGAATCTGAGGGACTCGAGATGTCATTCGATGAACTTCCGCCTTGGGAAGAATCCAGAAGAAAGCTGTACCCAGTGGTATGCTCTTTTTTCTCTTATTTTATTTACTGATTTATTCACAAACCGTCTTCTGATTTTCGCTACAAGCTGTGGAAAAATCCTATTACAGATGAACTCTCATTTCAAGTTCACCCTTGTGGTGTCGCCGAGTTGATAATCAACCCTTTACCAAAGGGCGCTTCTCGTGACGGCAGTTTGTATCCTGATGGTGCCCATCTTACGGACTTGAAAGAAGTCCGAGATCTCCTTTACAGTATGCAACGTCCAGCGATCAGGCCCGAGGTGAGTCATTCAAGTTGACCTAGTATTCAACAGACGCTGACAACAGGTGTCCATTTCTTTTTCAGTTGGTCTATCCTCATGACTGGTGAGGTTTTTTTTGGATCCTTGCGGATACTGAATTAATCTTTTTCATGGATCAATTTATTTATTACGCGCGCTTTCACAGGCAGGAAAAGGATCTCGTTCTCTTTCACAATCGTGGCATTCTTCATAGTGTTGTGGGTGCATTCACTGAAGATCAAGTCAGGGCTTTCCATCAGTGTAATCTCGCAGCTTCCGATGACCCCGTTGGACCTTCTGATGAGGATGTAGGACGCTGGGCTTGAATTGCTCCCGAAGGAACTTGGCGCACATGTACAAGCTGCATATGGATAAGAAAGTTATTTGTTTTGTATGTGCATATATACATATGTTGTCTTCTCTTCTATAGTATGGATATAGGCAAGAGCATCGACCCTCATCGTCTGATATTCACATTCAATGCTTCTACTTATTCTTTCCGAATCAACGGTTCGACCTCTCGATTCGAAAGTCCCTATTGCGGGTCTTCCGCTCGAGCTCTGTACAGTCGTTTTTGAAATTCCATCTTCTACATTCAAAAAGATCCTGTAGAATCGATGCTCTCTCCAAGCACGTCAACCAATCTCACATTGTTCCTGTCCTTCATTGCTCCCGTATCTTAACGGCCAAGTACCTGGCGCTAGCCCTCGTCGGATATAACCGCTCATTCCCTCGATGCAATCGTGGCGCTTGAGGGTGGCTTCTATCTTCTATTTAGCATATATCATTTCTTAAGATGATGATATTAGTTGATAATGGCTAATAACGATAATGATGGTGGCCCAAAGCAACTCTACAGGCCTTCTCTATTATATGTACCAATCCTCAGTGGCGCATGGTCGAGGTCAATTCATTAGTCATTGATTATTACCGTATTACCTACAACTGCGGGCAAAAAAATGTACATATTTTCTCAGTCAGAATTTCCTGGCTCGGAAAATGTGGCTTAAGAACCGTTAGAACGGCACATCCTTTCCAAACAATTCTAGACTAACCGGGAAATTTAAACATTCTTGGGCCAGGACATTTTTAACTTCTCCAACCGGAACTTTGACTTCTTCTTGTTTGAGATTCGATCGGCTCTGCAACTAGCGGATCCGATATCCTAGTGAATAGGCTCGATAACTGGAAAAGTGTGGTTGTCAGGGGGGTTAAGCTTTAGTATAACGCAGTTCAATAAATTCCAATTACAAACGTTCGAAGACCTCAGCACTCCAATCTATTGGCAAATTTTCTCTTCAGGTTCCAGAAATGAGACAACAATATCCATCAGGGACCATCGCAATACTGTATACAAAACATTGGGAAAGCAAGTTGAATGTCAAAGGGATTTCTGCTAAGAATGTTTTTTCAATGTCATCATTCGAGCTGGTCGGACACACGGTCGAGTCTGTTCCCCCAGAATTTCAATATGGCGATATTCTCACATATATTTATCTCCAGACGCCTAAGCAACCAAGTGAGTGCAATCGTCTGCACGGAACGTAACTGTAATGCCTGTACAACCCGGAGCCTAGATGGAAAACTCCCGTTTTGTTTTTTGGTCCAATCAAAATGACGGAAATTTTTCATACTTGTAACTCCTTTCAACACATTGTATGAAACAGTGAATAGCATGCAACGGATATCGAAAGGCACTGTAAAGGTCTAGAATGGAACGGCAGAATCTGAAGAAACTATCCGGGCCATAAATATAATCTCATCGAAAAGAGGACAGTTGCCACCTACACTCTCACAAGATCCTCTGCCCCTTTATCTTGTACTTTGTTGAACGTGTCGAGTGTCTCTGCTGCAGCTATGGCAGATACTACCTCGCAGTGCCCTAGTTCAATTCCAGCAGACATAGCCTTTATGTAGGTTGTCGCAAAATGTCCTTATTCCTATGTCGCTGAAGTCATAAAACCTCCCTTATCATAGAACGGGGCCAACGGTGAGGCATAAGTGTCAATCTCTTTGGGAAATTGCCGACTGAAACTGCGAAGATGGTGGGGATATGTTTGAACTGGGGATTTATGGGGGTCCTTGTCATCCAAACATGTATGCTTTTTCCTCTTCCGACTGAACGAAAAGTACTTTTGCGAGTCAAAATCCTAACATTAATTCCTACCAGACTTTTATCATATCAACTTTCCCAACGACTCGAGAGTGATCAAAGCGCTCGGTAAGTGTTCCTCCCGTTTTATCTGCACCAAAACTCCTGGTACTAAATACGAGTTTGAACACAAGTATACGGTCTCTTTGTGCTGGACATTCTGCAAACTGCTTTGGTGACAGCTGATGCGTTTCATTGGTTCGTTTTTGGTTTCGGCAATATGGACCAGCTCGATGATACATTCCTGAACTCTTGGGATGTTCCCCTGCTGGACTCGGTCATTTCTCTCATCGTCCAGTGCTTCTATAGTTGGTAGGAGATCACTTTTCTTCGTCTCCAAGCCGCTTGCTTCTAACAAGTACGTTCAAATAGGAGAATCTACATTTTGACTAAATCATGGATACTACCTAGTATCATCGTAGCGGTGAGTGGACTTGCTAGTAATAAATATAAACCGTTACACACGTCTTACATGCACAATCTCTAGGTGTCGATGGCCCAATGCGGAGCAGGCATTGCCACAGCTGTCAAGGTGAGCATTGAAACATTTATTAAGTCTAGAGCGGAAGACTTGAAGTCCATCTAACTCGTTATATACCACAGGCCCACCAACTCGGCAAGCTCCACTTGATCAGCACCGAAGTAGGAGAACAAACGGCAAGTTCTTATATACCTGTTTTCGACTTTCTCTTAACCTAATAAATAAACATGATTGATAGACATGGCTAGTTGGAAGTGCTGTGGCCGATCTCTTGATTACAGCTGCCATGACTTGGACGGTGAGTAAAAATTCAGAATCCCTCAGTATAGAGATCCTGACATTATGGGCCCTGTCAGCTCATGAAATCGCGCTCGAAAGAACTACCGTCATCTAGTGGAATGATTAATCGCTTGGTGATGCTCACGGTTGAGACAAACGGCGCAACTAGTGAGTGCTAAGTACTGAACGTAAATTACACAATTATGTTCAATTACTCACCGAAATCCTCTCAGCTTTGGCCGCTATAATCAGTCTGGTACTATTTCTAGCTGTTCCTGTGAGTCGTCCTGTGTTCATTTTGCGCCGTCATAGTTAGTCGATATTCATTCCTTCACTCTAACCTTAAGCAACATGCCACGTTGGTAGTACCTCCGTAAGTGTGCTTGAAATCTTTTGGCATTAAATCCTACTGACGATAATCTTTATAAAGAACCGCAATCATCGGCAAACTGTAAGAGCTATGTGATCTGAATGAACTGTCCCCGAGATCCTAAAGCTTTTTTTCCGGACAGATATACCAATTGTTTAATCGCGGTTTTTAACAATCGACGCCTCCGCTCACCACGAAGCAAAGGTACTTCAGCTTACGGAGGCGCTTCGACTGAGAGTATGGCAGGGGTGCACAGCTTCAGGACCATGGATACCCCCAGTTCGAATGCGAATATACCCAACATTAAGGTCGTCAGAGATCTGAATTTCGGTCGGGACGAAAATGTGGAAATGAATGATCTGAGTGTAAGGATTTTTTGTTATAAAATAATTTTGCTTGGACCCATTACAACGTCTGATTTTCTCGTTTGTTTTCACAGGTTTCACCGGTAGAAAAAGGAAAAGCTTCAGTCATAGAGATGTCGTCGTGGGCATAATCCCAGGCGTGGATCAAGTGTTCAACTATTTCTGTTCTCAATTCCTGGCGGGGCTGGGACTCTTTTTTCTTGTACCATACTACATAATTCAAATTGGATCTGAGAGAGTTGTTCGTCAATAAACTTTTGTGACTGGGCAGTCAGATTGCCTCGGACTTACTGCGGTCGAACCTTTGACTCATTACGAGGGCCAAGTGGATTAACTGAAGGAAGAATTGTCTTGACATCTAACTTTTCGCCTCGGTCGGTTACTGATGTGGTTCTGCTTAGACCGGAAGGCATCAACTTTCCCGACCCAATAACAGTTGATGGTGCCACAATTGCGCGTTGGCCGTACTTTTCTTCATAAGTGGTAAGTCATCCTCTTGTCCGTAGCTCTCTACAGCTCTACAGGTTATGAAGGAAGAAGGCCATCGCTTCGCGTGGCAAGTACGAGGCCGAATAAGTAAGCCTTTTCGAAGTCTCGAGTGCTGAAGCGACCAGTAGATGACAACAGTTGCGGACCCAATACTTACGGTGGACCGTCACCCAGCTGACACCAAAAAATGAAAAACCGAAATAGCAATGATATCAGGGGTTTTTTTAAGCGGCTGGAGTTGAGTAAGGACGAGTCCTTCCTTCAGTCGGCCTCATAATCAAAAAGAAGTCCTATAAGTATAGTGCTCTCTCACACTTACAGTAGCGGCCGTTGATAATCCGCACTCCAAATAGTCCTAATGCTGCACAGACCACCGACTTCCTGCTGGAAGGTCTGAGCGAAACAAGGTGTGTGCGTATTATAACTCCTTTTTGGGGGTGTGGATTTTCAACGGCCGCTACTGTATGTAAATCATTTAACTCTAAATCGACACTTCTGCGTTCGTGGATCGTCACAAGATTCCTTTTAAGTTGGTAAGTATAGGACGGTAGAAGTAGAATGGCATTAAATTGATCTACGTATACTTAAGGATAAACATACAGTACGTGTGTAACCAACAGCAGGCTTGTACGGTATCAGGTATAAACATCGTTCCTTTTTCAGTGTAACAATTGCGCTCAGGTTCTACAACCAATCGCTATGCTGATACGTAGAGATCAGCTGCACTATTCTATCTTCATTCACAGGTGTTCGTTGGTCCTAGTCACAGGGTCCAGAGACCATCTTTCTTCTCGGTTTCAAAGT
Organism: Dendrothele bispora CBS 962.96; assembly: GCA_004369135.1. NCBI lineage: Eukaryota > Fungi > Basidiomycota > Agaricomycetes > Agaricales > Dendrothele > Dendrothele bispora. Next base: position 312,821 of record ML179055.1, on the reverse strand, counting down.
GCTTTGCGAGGCCATCTGACCCTTTCTGACAAAAAAAAACCGTCTAAAAAATTGGAGCTGGAGGCTGTTTTGGAGGTATCGTCAAGGGTCCAACACTTTCGACTCGGAAAGTTTGTTTTCAATGAGTCATCGACATCCCTTGCTTTTGAAGTTGGTGAGCTTTTTTTATTCTCGCAAAGAATGGAGTTAACGTACTTTTGTGATTAGTGTTTTTATTCCGAGTCCCTTCCCAGTATGAAATATCCACCGAAGCGTTCCGCAGGAACATCACCGTCGTCGTAGTCCTTCCATAATCCTCCTCGACGAACAGCTATAAGAATAGCTGTGACAATCACACCTAAAACTACGATGATGAGAGCTTGTCGCGCTTTTTTCCTTTTATGTTCCCGCTCGTTGACAATGACTTCTGGGAGTGGTGACGTTGACGTTGGTGCCTCGAGCTCAGTATGCTGAGAGTGGTAATCGGTGGTTGTGCCATTGTGACCTTGTCGGAGTAATGGAGAAGTGTCTGAATGTGCGTGTGTAGTAGTAGCGTGGGTTTGAGCATGAACAGTCATAACCTAGTTGTTGAGCTGAGCTCGTATATTACAGGTAATAACAGAGGTATGGTCCTGTGTCTGTGCCAATTCGTGATGAAGACTCAAGAGTAAAGTGTTCGGTTTTTAACGAGGGTTGTTGTTGTACTGCAGAGAAACTTGGATGAAGAGCGTAGAGGGTCAGGTGGACGTAAGAAAACAAGTCTCCTCGCCTGTGACCTGCGGACCTAGTACAGCTTGAGACGCGTGTCAAATCCGACCCCGAGAAAAGGTATGACGTGTAGATCCATATACAAGCTTTGACTCCCAAGTATCTAGACTCGAGCGATTTCCGCTAGTGGTTCGGATCAAGGGGTGTTTCCAGCTTCAAGAACGTTTGTGATCAGAGGTCGTGCACAAATGTCAGCACCTCCTGTTCTCACTGGAGGAAATGGGGAGAGAATAAGTAGTTGACTCGGACTCAGTGAAGCGGGTATCAAGCCAAGATAAGCGCGACGGAACGCCGCGAAATCACTGACTAAGCACCCGAACTCCACTGACTACATAGGACCCTCGATCTAAAAACTTTTTTCTCGCAATTGGACGTCTGCTGAACAATCGTTTCAGAACGAAACAGATCGGTGAACGTGTCGCGGTTAGTGGCGGTCAGTTCAAATTTGGAGATTCTCTACCTCCTAAATAAGGAAATATTTCCGAAAGTACATTCTCCGGATGCCCAACAGCCACTCCCGCCTAAGAGTTTGTCACGCTGAAGGTACTAGGAGCCGGCTCAGATTTAATCCCATATCTGGCCTCCAGCTACTACGAGGCCGGAGTCTAAACGACCCTTGCGGGTTGTGTATATATAAAATGAAAACTTTCTTATCTATATAAGTACTACAGTTTGTGCGCCAAAAACGAGTTTCTTGGGAAACATCTCAGGCCCAGCGTCCTACATCCTCAACAGAAGGTCCAATGTGGTCATCGGAAGCTGTGACATGGGAAAACCCTGACTTGATCTTCTGTGAAATGCACCCACAAATGTCGGAAAAAAAGTTTCGTCATTACAATGAGATCAGCATTATAACGGCATCGTAATATAATCATAAATCGGAACCGGCATTATAAATCAGAACCGGCATCAAATACAATCATAATTGGAACCGGGCCATTATAATCGCTTATGACCTGGGAAGTTGGAACAACCGAAGCCAATACTAAGTTATAACCACTGCTCGCGCGGCACCGCCCGCTACCTCAACGCTTCAACCACACCGACCCAAACTTAATACAATACAAAATGGGAGGCGACTAAGTTTTCTAGCTCTTTCCGGCTGCTTGTAGCGGGCGACGTTAATGCCATGAGAGGTTGCAATGTTGAGTAAAGATGCAACAGGTATCCTCTCGAAGTTGGACAGCAATTGTACAATATGGGGAAAGTTAGAGGTCTTGTCGCTTTCTTGGTTTTTTTACATGACTTTCATGTGTCTTTTGGCTTATCGGAAAATATAAAGTTAATTTATTAAGGAATACCAGAGCAGAAGGAGGGGAATCGAGGTGTACGAAGGCGGAAATGCTGAAAAGGGGTCATGTGAATAACATTAGCTTATACATTAATAATTTGGACTGGCGCGGCCCAGCCCTATCAGTATGAGAAGAAAAACTAGACTACATACACACTAACTGTGTATCGCTAGTCTGGTTCAACGAGACTAACTCGCAACAGACAATGATTGTGATTATATACTCGACCGTGGATAGTCATATAAAGCTTGGGGTTTGTAGAAAATACAGGCAGATGGGATAGTGGTATATTGCGCTGGCGCAGTATTACCTATACCTAAGGATCGCTGGTTCGATTCCCGGGGCTGTCCAGTGTGTACAATAAGCGGTTTGAATCTGTAATAGGATCATTTTTTCTTTTTCCGAACCATAATGATCACGTGTACCTTATATATGCCGGCCGCACCTTATAATGCGTCATAATTAGATTAACCGAGGACTTTATAATGATTTCCTCCCTGCCATAATGGACCGTAATGGCCGATTTCATTACGCTCATCATAAGCGCTTACAGCCGCTTACGGCTCCATATTTAAATTTCCGACAAACACTATGAAGAATGTCACGATTGTGAAAGAGAACGAGATTCTTTTCCTGTATGTGCAGTGTGAAGTGCATGTGAGAATACATTGGTCTCATGAAAAGAATCTATAAGGATCAAAACCTTACCAGTCGTGAGGATAGACCAAGTGAAAGGAAATAATACCTTGTCGTCAGCGTCTCTTTGATTTTTTTGAATACTAAGACAACTTAAATGACTCACCTCAGAGCTAATCGTTGGAAGTTGCATGTTGTAAAGGAGATCTCGGACGTCTCCCAAGGTCCGTAAGATGAGCGCCTCAACAGGGTACAGTCTGCCGTCGCGAGAAGCGCTCTTTGGTGAAGGATCGGTCATCAACTCGGGCGACGCCACATGGTTAAACTTGAAATGAGAGTTCATCTGTGACATTAAAGATGATTGTGAATAGATGTGGTAAATAAATAGATAAATAAGAGAGAAAAAAGGAGCATACAACCGGTTACTACAGCTTTTTTTCTGGATTCCTCCCGAGACGGAAGTTCAACATCGGAGTCCATCACATTCAATACCGATTCCGATAGATTTAGCTTTTGCTGGAGATATCCAGACGTAAGGATGATGAGCATATTCGACTTTGGAACGAACAGCCACACTTTTTAGTTCCTTGGGCAAGATGTCGAACGTCGTCTTTCCTGATACAAAAGCAGTGGTACTCAATGGAACAGGAAGCTCATCTCCGCTACCATCGTCGTATCTACAGATCTGTTTGGGACCTTGTGGGACACTCAAAGCATACAAAGTAGTGACACGAGGTGGAGATAAGTTGTAAAGAGCTATGTGTGAGTTTAGCTTCCACGAGGCCTTCATGATTGTAAACCACCCCTTTCCGATAAGCTCGACTTGAGGGACGCGAGGGATGGTCTTGAGGTTGGGATGAAGAATGGATCTCTTGTCGGCTTCGATGTATCCATAGCTTTTCTGATTTGGGATCGAACGCCTGCCAATATTTTAACGGCAATCGATCATGAATGGAAGGACGAATCTGGAGCTCACCTTTGTCAATGCGTTATTGTTCTTCCGGCGTTAAATTTACATTGCGGAAGAGAAGAGCATCGTGCTGGTAGGTCCAAATCGAGCCCTCTTTATCATCATATTTGCCAACTTATACTTGTTTACTTTGTATAAAGTCCTTCTGGAGTCAACGCCGCTGGATTGATACCGTGACTCGGAACTTCGCGTCCAAACTGTCTGAACTTTGAAGCATCGGCAGGGAAGAGGAACAGGAATCAGATCTGTAGCCATGATGGAAATTCACGAGAAGTACCCGTACTTAGGCTTTTTCCCCCGAAGTAAGTTACGTGAATGAGTGTGTGCAGAGTATAGTAAGAGCTGTAAACATTCAGGCCTTCAGGAGCTATTGTTTACTTTTGTAGATATACTTACCTGTGTTACATTATCCAGTGGGATCTCTTCAATTGATTATAATGAATTATTATCTACGAGGACGAATAAAATCTCTGTACTCAAGTCGAATCAGTGCGACTGAATTTTTGGAACCTTGTCTACTAGAGAAAGCGCTATACTAAGCGCTTATAAGCTCCATGATGTTTCTTTTTATATGAACGCTTATTATGGGACGATATGTTTCATTAACTGCAGTGAAGATAGTTCACTTATAGGTAAACCACAGACTGAATCGGTCACTGTCCAACTTATCGACAATTTGAAAGAATATCGACGTCGAAAGCTATCAGCACGGTCCTATTAGTATTTATAATGGTTCCGCGGTTGGCCCGTGGGTGACCATCTCCCAAAGAAGGTGATTACTTGGACTGAATTAAGTACTGGGTAGTATACAACTTAAAAGGGGTCCCAAACCACGGTCACTAGCACTTTCCTTACCTCAGGCCATGTCGACAGTACCCTCCTCTAGTCAACCCCGACCTGTCGACACTCCCAACGCGAACACACCACCTAGAAGGGCAGGGTTTCGTAGCCGGGTCTCGTACGCAAAAGAAAAGCTCACGACGAAAGAGGGATGGTTCGGTCAATACGATTATCGTTGGTTATGCTTGCCTTCGGTTCCCTTTCTGAACAGCGGTCCGGCACGAGCACCACCATTCTACGGTCTTGATGATAACATGCCGCTGCTGTTGGCTATCACAACAGGATTGCAGCACGCTTTAGCAATGCTAGCTGGTATGACGCTTTGCAGTCTTGGGACTTGAGCTTTTGGGATCGGCTAACATAAATTTAGGACTAATCACCCCACCGATAATATTTGCCAGCGCTTTGAGTTTGGACAGTGTAATGAGTGCCTATATGATATCTGCTTCGCTGATAGGTGGGTTCTTCATATCAATAACAAACGCTTCTTCTTGTAACATTCCATATGTCTCCGCAGGATGCGGTATGTTCGTCTCATTCATTAACCAATGCTTCGGCGGCCTCAGGATGTATCATTCGTTGGTATATTCAGGTATATTGAGTTTGGTACAAATGTCAAGACTTCAATTGTTCAAAGGATATTATCTCGGTACCGGTCTGATCTCAGGTAAGGGAGTCTCGAGAGACTCTAACTTTTCTTAGTAGTACTTTATGCTAAGTGTCAATGGAAGTTGTCGGCACTAGTTTTGCAACGTTATCTACTGCCAATGCAGTGCGTGCGGAGTTACTTCGCTCAGCATACTGTATTATCTTGTTCATTCTTTTTTTTTCTTTGCAGATATTCAATGCGATGTATCGTGACGGTACCTGTTCAACGACGACACTTGCAGACGGTACAAGTGTACGAGACCCGTGCCCTGATGCATATGGCAAAGTCCTAGGTTCGTCATCAGTACGATTTTCACGATAAAAGATTGACAATGAGTCATTCTACTTACATAGGAACAAGCCTTATCTGTTCTTTCCTCGAAATGTTCTTGGCCTTTGTCCCCCCACGAATCTTGAAAAGGATTTTTCCTCCTTTAGTCACAGGTCCATCTTAGTCTCTTTCCATATAGAAGACACTTTACTAAATCCCAAAACGCCACCAGGGACTGTCGTTCTCATGATTGGCGCGTCTCTTATCGGTTCTTCTGGAGCACCGAACTGGGGCGGTGGATCAAACGATTGTAGAAGTCGACCTTCTACCGGCATTTTTCAGCTTTGCCCTACCACTCTAGCGCCTAGACCTTTGCCCTGGGGGTCACCAGAGTTTATCGGAATCGGATTTCTGTCGTTCATCAGTATCATACTTACGGAACTTTTTGGATCTCCATTCCTCAAGAACGTCAGTATAATTGTTGGATTGGCCGTGGGGTGTATCGTCTCTGGTGCTGCGGGGTATATTGATGGGTCTAGTATTAAGAGTGCTCCCGCGATTACTTTTTTGTGGTATGTAATGATAATTGATTTTAAGGGACGGCTTGAGGTGTTCTTATGAGATACGTACGTAGGGTGCACACCTTTAAGATCGGTGTATATCCCCCAGCGATTCTTCCGAGTACGTTTGCGGACTTTAGAAGGGTTTAGGTCTGTTTAGGTACACAAGCACTAATTCGATGATTTTTTTCCCCGCTCGTAGTGTTGGCAGTGTATGGTAAGTAGGGACTGGCATAACTACGAGTTTCACACCAAGTTACATCCCTATGTTAACAGTCTCGTTGGCGATGGAGGCCATGGGAGATATCACTGCATCCGCAGAGGTCTCTCGTGTTGATGTACGGGGCTTGGAGTTCGATTCCCGGATTCAAGGTGGAATTCTGGTATGTGTATTTTCCTCAGTTAGTGAATATGATATTCGCTGGCTAAGTATATGAATACATGATTTTTAGAGCGATGGTATAGGCGGATTCTTATCAGCTCTGTTCACCGTCACTCCGCTTTCAGTTTTTGCACAGGTACTATTCTATTCTATTTGTTTCACCTTATATTTCAGGATCGTGGTACTGACGAGGTTATAGAACAATGGTGTTATTGCTATCACTCGCTGTGCTAATCTCTCTGCTGGACGGTGGTGTTGTTTCTTCCTGATTTTGTTTGGAGTACTTGGGAAAATCTCCGGTGTCTTTCTCGCGAGTGAGTTTTGTATATTTTTCAAAAAATAAGGCTTTTTTATCTTAAAATTGCCGTTATTAACGACGAATAGTTCCCAATCCTGTCCTTGGAGGAGTAACGACATTCCTCTTTGCCTCTGTCGCGGTAGGTCATTTTTCAATCGATCGAATCGTTATGAACCTATTTTGTTAACGTGGTTGATCATGAACAAAATAAAAAAAGGTATCCGGTATTCGAGTTTTAGCTTTCAGCCAATTCACCCGTCGGGATCGATTCATTCTGGCAGCTGCGTTATCCTTTGGAGTGGCTGATCTCCTTGTGCCTGATATTTTCACCCACTTATTTGACGGCGTTGATAACCCCAACAATGCCCTTGAAGGATTCTTCAATGCTATCGTCATCATTTTGAGTACACCTTGTGAGTCCTCTGCCTGACCCTTAAGCTTAATATCTCGCCCTCAGTGCGGGTTTGACCAAAAATTGATCAATGTTTATTTCAATAGTCTTATCTGGAGGCATTGCTGCTGCGTTGTTGAACTTGATTTTGCCCCGAGAGTCTGAAGAGGAAGAGAACGATAGAATGCTTGCTTTGGAAGAACAAAAGGAACCATCGGTACGGTCAGCGAATTCGAAGCGTGATCAATGACTAGTGACTAGCGACTATATATGATTTTCACGATATTGAATATCTGGGTCTCATACGAAATGTTTTGTCACGTCAGTTTACCGTATTTGTGCAATAGAACGTATGTATCATGTCTGTGATTTGCACTCGCTTAGTAGTTACACAGCGAAAGAGCTTAACCAAATGGAGGAGCAGGAGCTAATGCTCCAGCTACCTTAGAGTCTCTCACCCCACCATTGAATACTAGGTCTGAACGAAGATTGACGGGCCTACTCTTCAGCTAACCCGTTCAATTTCGCCATCTACTGTATGGACAGGTTGTTTATTTTTTCTTTCCACGCCTCTTTTTCCCTTTCCTTATGATTTTATCTGCTTTTTCTTGGCCTATTCCATCGTGCGATATGCTATCGTACGGACAGCCTATTGCAGCGACTTAATTCTCTTCCTGCTCAGTGCCGGGCAAAATGTGGAAACTTAAACTTGGCAATTTGCTGTGCGGGTCGGGCAGGCCACTACTGGGACAATTGGACAGTTAACCAAGCCGGTCATAACTGTTATCGGGTCGGGAAAGTCGACGCCTTATCATATCGGTGAGGGTCTCCGGCATGTGAAGACTTTTCCCTCAACTCCGGCCTTGTAAACCTTTTGGTCACTGTAGGTGTTGTGGATAGCCCAGTAAGTAGAAAATTAGCCCATAATAGCAGATATCATTTATTTTGAGCTTCATTGTGAGAGAAATTTCGTACTAGCTAACATCTGAACCTCAAGGAGGTGCGTAATCTACGACTGGTAATCGTTGTCGTGGCTATTAAGTTAGTAAGTATGTATTATCGATAGCTCAGATCAGACCGCACGTTGAATCAATGAAATTGTCATCATTCGGATCAACGGACAACGAATGTGCGGGTTTCCATTGACACTGGCCCTTCACCTCCTTTCCCTTGCATATGAATCTGTTACAAGGTCAATCAAGGATCTCCATCAACATCAATCATCGGACATTGAAAATGCTCTATTTGCGAGTCGCAAGATGCTTCCTCGGATCTGTTCTTGACCGGGTGCGCGGCTGTATGGCACTTACTGGCGCGTCGAACCGTTTTGCAGTGTGGATCTACGCAAGTGTAGACAAGTTTTCGGCGAATGGCATTTATGTTATCACACAAATCTGGAGCCCTGAAAATTCGTCATTGTCGTAGTATGTGCTATCCCGATTTGGGAGATACTTACCATGGGAGCGACAAACCTCTAAGAAGCCTGTCATAGCCTGCTCATTTATCACTATAGAGTCACTGATAGACTTGCTAGGTAGTTACAGCCGTGCCTGTGCCAAGTGCATGTAGATTTTCGTCATGCGAATGGGTTTCGAACATACTAGAGCTAAGAATACTTCACTTTCAGTCTTGTACTATCTTTTTAGAATTCGGAACGTCCTTTAAGCTCGAGAGTAGAACGAAAATTCGCTTCACTGCAGTAACTAGTCTTGGCATTGGACTCTTTTGGGACCGGGTGACCTCGGGTAAGAAAGGATTGATATCAAGCTAACTGGATCAAGATCCAGAACCGGAACTAATTCAAGGGCCTTCGCCCTTCTGTTGAATTGCACACCGGCGCTGCGAAAAATGTACTTACTCAGCCACTACATAAGAATTGCCCCGTATGACTCTTTGAAGTTTTTTCGCCTTTCCTGCCATCATCCAAACCTCTCATGAGTGGAGAATTTCTACCTCCGCCCAACTTGGGCCTGACACTAGGAACCCTGGAACTAGGTGTTCTTATTGCGACCGTTTTGTATGGGACCGTTATAGTCCAGATGTTTGGTTACTTTCACTCTCAATTCCGAGACCGTACGGGTATAAGGTGTTTGGTGTGTTGTTCTCAAAAGATCTCTTGGGCGCAAGATACTAATCGGCATGCCAATGGTATTGACTGTCTTAGGTCGTTATTCTATGGCAAGTGCTCATGTATCAAGTGCAAACCACGAACTCTAGGCTTACCACGATTGGAAATCAGCCTCGTTGAGACCATAGAGACTAGCTTTCTGTGGGTCTATCTGTATTCAAGAACGGTGGAACATTTCGGGAACGCAGATATACTGGATCAATCTCATTGGTCACTGGCATTTTCAGTTCCAGTAGGAAACATTGTCGTATTTTGTGTTCAGGTACGTCCTCTTACCTAAGGATTCCGATTGACCTGAGTCTCACTACTGGTCTTCTTCCACCCATGTAAAGCTCTATTTTGCATACAAAGTATACAGGCTCTCTGGAAAATGGTATTATGTGGTCTTCTGTATTCCTGCGTCAACACTTCGCCTAGCCATGGGATTTGCCATCGCAGTAACAATGACATCTCAATCGCTCCTAATCTCAGAATACGTCAATAAGTACAAATGGATTGTTATAGTCCATCTTTCCGCGGCCGCAGTGATAGATGTGGCTAACACAGCAGCGCTATATATATGCTTCAAGAAACGAAGTCCAAGCCTTTATGTTAGGTAAGGGATACCAGGGGCTTGAGCTACCAATTGTTTATTCACCCATACTCTACCGCTTCATTATTGAGCAGTAACCGACCAAAAGGTGTCAAAGCTGTAATGTGGACCGTAGGTGGGTAAACTTATGGTTACTATCGTCAAGTGTTTACTTTGTTCATATTTTTGAAAGAAACCGGGTTGTTTACTTGGTTAGTATGAAGCTTTACTACTGACAGGACTCCGAGCTGAAATTTACGATCAAGCATATGCGGTGTACTGGAACTTGTTCTGGTATATATCAATCTTGATCTTCTTTCGAAGAAAGCTAACTTTTGAATTCCAGATGCTGACAGCAGGAGCCTCAAGCGACTGTGAGAACTGAGGTCTCTATTGATTGCTAGTTTTAATTGAGTCTTGCTTTCGCAGTTATATGGATCTTTTTCTTTTTCCAAACTTCGAAATGTATGTTTTCAAATGCTTGATATATATATCGCTAATCCGCTCGCCTAGTATACTCAAACTCATTCCTTGCTTCGTAAGCATTGTACACGCATCACAACGAAAGTCGTCTAATTTATTATGTGTGTACAAAGGTTGAATGGACGCGGAGCACTGTTGCAAAATGTTCGCCGAGGAAGTACCAATTTCAACGTGAATACAAATTCTCATCAGAGGTCCGAGTCGATACAATGGGTAACTTGATGCTTTCTATGAGCTTCCTCGCAGATGTTGACTTGTTTATCCCCACCAGGCTAACAGAACAAATGTTGAAGTACGGATAGACGTTGATGTTGATATGGAAAGAGAACCTATCACGCCAGGTCGTGTTCACTTTCTCAAGGTTGGTGACAGTCACATTATATTCCATTCAAGATATAATACTGAGTACATTACAATGCATATCCAGAGTCCGGATGAAGATATGGATGTTAAGACAGAGTTACATGGTATACCTAGTATGAAGAAGGACACAGCCTCCGAGCCCAGGTCGTTCATGGACTTTGAGGATCGGGCTAGCAAAACTGTATGATTCAAAATAGGAGGATTCACACCACATAGTTCTTAAATTATCTTTATCGACATATGTATGTGCACTTAAACAATGTAGTAGGCCATTTTAGTTTCATGTCCATAGACCTTCATTCCCGTGAACAACAATTCAAGCTCCAGGACAAAAATCTTCAGAATGTGCCGCTTAATACTTCAGTATATGTACACCAATATCAAGTCCGGACTACTTATTGACTGGAGCTTGAGTGCCTCATAAGCGCGATTACTGCTGAGATTCAAGCGTGTTTCTGCCAAAAATATAACTTTAAAATTAATATCTAGTTTTCAAAACCTCTTTCTGGCTGTTGCCATAACAGAAGGACTTTCGAGACCGGAGTTTACGAAGGAGTCGTTCTTACACAAGACTTCCGGCCTGAATCCGCGACCGATGTGGTCTTGGTTGGATCAAAAGCTCCCGGTAGCACTTGATGGGCCAAGCCGCGACCCACTTGACTTTGTGGTTGAAATCAGGTGGTCACCTCTCCCTATCTATATTCAAGAAGAGATTCCAGCAGTAGAGGTACTTAATCTATTATCTCACAATCTAGAATCTCGATTGAGCTGGAGAAGTACTATTTAAGCCTCACTGAATTGTTCAGTGAGGTTAGCAATGATCCTGGAACAGGATAGTATGTAGGTTGTCCCTCAATTTTTGCTAGGTTGATACGCAACCTATTTTGGCTGAAATTACCAACCGTAAAGATTCTAACCCTGAATATTAGCTGTGTCATTTGAATACTTTTTGTTATTTTTCAAAGAACTAGGAAAAATTGTATCAATGTTGTATGGCACAAGCAACCTTAAAGGGGCTCTTGATTGTTTGATGTGACTGCATTAATAATATTCCATTGGCCCAGAGTTATACATTTTCATACATAAAAAATACCCCTTGAGTAGTAGTTTTGCCCAGTCGAAGTCAATGAAATGTACCTTCGAAACTGACGTGTATCATGGATTTTGCTTGATGTGTCACTGTCAGATTCTCATCACACATTTGATCCAGGAAATGAATTATTTGTCGAAAGAATGGACATTGGACCATATCTGCAACGGGAAAAATGGAAGCTCCAACAATATACAACCCATTCAGTAAAGCTCAAAAAATGGTCAAATTTCCCGTTGCAGATACAGTCTATTCACAGAAGACCGGTAACATTGAATCAATTACAGCTCATCCAAATTCTTGATGGTAGTATTCATTATAGTAGAGAGAATTTTTCTAAGGTGCAAATAACCTTTTCTGATCTCTCTCGACTTGTCCAACTGTCTGTTGTGGCGCATCTATTACGTATTGAGCAGTCGCAGATCCTATGAAATATCACACGTGTATTCGTTGATTATGCTTATGTGTCTAATATGTCTTTAGTTCTAGAGACTGACTCGGATGGTAGCTGTGAGCTTTTCATGGGTTCCTGAGGAGTACATGGGGAACAATTCGAAACTTTGTCATGAGGTAAGATGCATTTTTATCTTTGTGTGTAATTCGAAGCCAGTCCACGCCCACGGCGATCAAGGGTCTGGACAAAGCGGCAGGTAATCGGGAAGTACTCAACAAAGCTGACTCACGCTACTCCCGTGTGTTCCCGCTGGAGAGGTCTATAGTAGACAAGTATTGCTAGTAAGGGATATTGAGAGTAGACTTTGAAAATTAATAGGATGTTCTCGGTCAGTTTTCTGGATATTTTGGATAATAGCAAGTCAAAAGAGACTCAACCCGGATTGGAGGATTATTAAATCAGCTTTCAAACTCAGTTCCCGGTGGTACCTGGTGGCGGCAGGACTTTGTGACTAAATTTATCTTTCTATTCCCGCCTTTGGTGAAAGGTCTTGTCATATCAACATCATTTGTTGTCATTAAGACAACTTTGGACGTCTATCGTGATGAATTTTTTTTTTTTTTGAGTTAGATCGCTGGGTAAAGCTAAAGGCACAAAGCCTCCACTGGGGCAGTGCAATGAAAGCAGCGCAGATAGGGGTTACGCTGAGGAACGCTTCTGAAATTAGGAGCAGTCGGATGGAAAGCTGTGCATATACACTTCCGTCAAAATGTGGTGACGTTGTATAAAGGCGCTTTTCGATGATTGCTCCCCCCCCCCCCTTAGATGGGGAGTCTATCGTATAGTCGTTCTGCAAAAGCTTGATGAGAGAACAATTTGGGAGTTGGAGTCGAATTTGATATAATGATGATCAACGCGTTGTACTGAATTGACCGTGACCCAGTTTACGTATAGTGAGGTCATGGGCGTTTGATCGGCTCATAAAAAAAAACACAAACAACAAAATTGGAGAAGCCCTTCTGACAGCTGCCTTCCACGCTGAAACGTGATAGGGTCTCTTTCTAACCTCTAGCTCTCTCCCTCCCATCGCAAAAAAAAAAAAAACAGAACACAAATGTCTCGCGTTTTCTGTATCCCTGGAATCATCTTCTTGTTCTGTGCATTCGTGCTCAGCTTCTTGGTCTCGATTTCGACTCCGTTCTTGCCAGCGTTGGATATCGCTCGTGTTCATTTCGAGAATCAGCAAGCGTTGGTGTTTGGAGATCAGGTTCCAAGTCGTTTTCTTTGGGGTTGTCGAAGTTTTTTTGGTTAAAATTGTTCCCTCCATTCTTTTTCTCGTTGGGTTTGCGGTGGGTTGTAGTTTGGTATATGGTGAGCAACGCTTTTTCCGTTTCTCCTCTTGCTTTGAGAGCTCACGTTGGTTTAGGTCGCCATGCTCGTACTCGAACGAAGGAGCGAGGACTTGTCAAGCTGCAGGACATGGATATAGCGTTTCTATCAGCAACCTCGACAGGGACTCTGTCACTACCATCGGTTCCAGTTGGACGAGGGGTTTGGCTGTTCATCCTGTTGGTGAGTTTCCACCTTTTTTTTCCATATATCGACAAGGAACCTGCGCGCGTCCCTTGCGTTTTCTCTCTCTTCACAAATTCATATCCACGTCTCCACTCCTTCGCGCTTTTCATTCACGTTGACGCTCAACTAATCCTAATAACAGCGACCGCCGTCATCTTCATCGCACTCTGTCTCTCCCTCTCCACCCACGTCACCGTGACGCTCATCTCGTCCCTCACTTCGTTCCTCGCTGCTCTCCTGACTCTCATCGCGTTCGCTATCGACATCGCTCTGTTCGTATTTGTTCGTCATGAGACGAGAGACGTGGCGGATATTGGTGCGAATACGAATACGGCTCCAGGTTAGTGCCTTTTTTTTTTCTTTTTTTGCCATTGCCTTTTTTTGTTTTTCGTTTTTCCCTTTCCCCGACTCCCTCTTTCTTCGGACCGGGTAGACCCCTTTTTTCTCTTTGACCCTTGGTTCTAAACGTTTTTCGTTCATGACGCTAATCAAATATGTCCTCTTGTCTCTTTCCTTGTCACACAACTTTTTTCTTCGGTTCATGCTGTCTTTCTTCTCTCGGTCATCCCGGTCAACACACGTATGGATGGATTTTTTTCGTCTCGCGCGCGTCGCATATGTATCGGCTTCTGCCTTGTCTGGACCCGTTGTCCATTTATGACATCTGTGTCCCCTATCTGGACCTCCACTCACGCGTGACTTGCAAAAAAAAAAAAAAACTCCACAACAACGCGGGGTTTTACCGACACCTGTTATCTTATCTCCCTTTCACCCTTTTTCCGCCTTTCCCCTTCCTCACACGCGACACACGCATATACCAACGCTTACCAAACCCCAACCCATACCCAACCAAACACAGGCTTCTGGCTCACCTTCGTCTCTCTCCTCCTCTGCCTACTCGCCGGATGCACGGTCTGCTTTGGGAGAAGGAGGGATAGGATGTCTGATGCGAGCTATCCTGCTGCCACCACGGCAGCGCCGGAGAAGAGGCCGGGTGGGTTTTTGGGGAGGTTTAGGAGGAGGAGGAATTAGGAGGAATTAGAGGGATGAGGGGGGGGGGAGAGGGAGGGGAGGAATATGGATGGGTTTGGCAATGTTGATGTTACGAGATAGGATCAGTCGAGGAGGAACGAAAGAAATACCCCCCCGGTCACACTTCTTTTTTCTGGCTTTTTTTTTCTCGTTAATGTTCTGAGTGGGCTCGTCATAACTAAAACAAAGGACACTTTTTCTCTCTATATATATTCTACTACTACCTACTACATACGAATTTTTTTTTCGTTACTTAAAAAACAAGGCTGTAACCGGTAACTTACAACACACATAAAAAGGACGCTTGAAAGTGTGTGTTTTTTGCAGGTGGCTCGTTCATTCTACATAGTTCTAGTTTCACATACGATAATTGTGTTTGCGTTTATATCCCATCCCTCCTCCTTTTTTTCTTCTCGAGTCTTTTCTTCACTCTCACCCTTCCTTTCCTCTGGTGCGGCACGGGTTTTGGATCTTGGATATCTCTCGTGTGTGGATTAGTTTCTTCGTCCATACATACATATACCTACCTACTTTTTACTTACCTCGAGCTCGTTTCTCGCTATAAGGAGTTTGGCTGGCGGGGTCAAATAACGTGCGCAACACGCGTGCACACTCTTGTCGTTCTTAGGCTGTAGCTACTTTTTCACTACTTATATCACGTACCCTAAGGTTTTTTACACTTGGGATTTTTTACTATACACTAACGTTCTTTGACCCTTCTTCGATTCGTTCTTGGTAAAATAGTTCAGTACATAAATATGTGATACTGCACATGCGTACGTACGTATACTTTGCATGGGACAA